>CAIGRN010059944.1:0-12284 GCA_903798345.1 Fraxinus anomala
CCCTTGCCAATGTCCCATTTCTGATTTTGGGAAACAAGATTGACATACCATACGCTGCCTCTGAAGACGAGTTGCGTTACCACCTCGGCCTGACTGGTGTAACCACTGGCAAAGGAAAGGTCAATCTGGCGGACTCTAATGTGCGCCCTTTAGAGGTATTCATG
The DNA here is from genome assembly GCA_903798345.1 of Fraxinus anomala. Taxonomy (NCBI): domain Eukaryota; kingdom Viridiplantae; phylum Streptophyta; class Magnoliopsida; order Lamiales; family Oleaceae; genus Fraxinus; species Fraxinus anomala. Next base: position 165 of record CAIGRN010059944.1, read on the forward strand.
TGCAGCATTGTACGCAAAATGGGCTATGGTGATGGCTTCAAATGGGTTTCACAATATATCAAGTAGGGTGAGTGTTGGGGAAATTTTCTTTCAGTTGAAGGAGAGGGAAGGAAATTTAAAAGAGAGAAAAAAACAGAGGTTCATTGTTTTTTCTGTCTTGGTTAGTCTGTTAAGTGGCTAAAAATATTTATGCTTTGTGCTTTCAAATTTGTATGGTAAGTTACGTACGATGAGTATCCTGAAATAGCATGGATAGGGCATTATTATAAAACCAAAAAAAGTTAAAATTTTGTCTTTTGTATATTTACTAAACATTCACTTAATTTTCAAGCAAAGAATTAGTGTCTCATTTGAACCATTAGAACCCTGCATGGATGCTGTTTCTACTTGTTAGTAACTCGGGTTCGGGTTCATGATATTCCTAAGATGCTTTGTTAGATTTTTGTAGCTTTTCTTGCCAAATGGAAAATCGACGTATACCTTAGGAAATATAAATTGGCAGAAGCATGATAGGCATAAGCAAAGAATATATATTCATCAATCAAAAACTAAGAAAATACCTAATGGATGTTGTTTCGAAGAATTTTGACAACTAATCGTTCCAAACAACTGAAAATTTTGGTCAAAACATACAATCAAAAATACATCATTGTGCATCAATATTCCCAATATACTATTTGATGTTTGCACGAGTCTTCTATACCAATACATTCGATAGCGAGTGAGGAATCCCTCTAGAAGTTGGAAAACATTTAAGGGTCCAAAAAAATTGGATTTATTTCACGTCCATATTTGATTCAGCTTCAATAATATATTTACAATTAGATATATACATAAGTAAGTTTTAACAAGTATTATTTTTTACTGATAAGATTAAATATAGAGCAAATTATTTATTTTGATAATAACATATATTTCATGGTCAAAATAAGTAAAATCTTTTCTTATAAGTATGAAAATGTAATATATAAAAACATACGTAGAAACAAAAAAATTAATTATTTTTAAGCTTAACCAAACATGTAGCATCTCTTATTGTTAAAATAAGCAAGTTATTTTTGGCTCTGATTAATACAAATTATTTATTATAAAAATTTTACTTATATAATTATAAGTAAACTTAGTCAAACATGAATTAAATAAAATATCTAATATGGTAATAAGCTATTCACGTTGGATGCATGTCATGAAAAGAATACTAAAAAATGTCGAGTCTTTCACTAAATTTGGTCAATTGAGCATTGGGCTTGGATTGGGACTCAGCTCAGGCCGAAGCTAGACTGACATAGATTTTTGGGTTGAATTAAATATAAAATTCTTTTTTGAAAAAAATTCAAATCTAAGAAATTAAGAAACAAGGTTTAAAACTTCAAAAATCACATATTAATTAAATTTTATTTATGAAATAAATATATGTCTCACAATTTTATATAATTTGGTTGCAAATTATCTAATTAATTGATCACAAATTATTTCTCGATCACAAATAAAATTTTTTATAGGTCATTTTACAGTCACAAATCAAAAATTTAATGAGTCACAATTTATTTAGAGGTGAAAAATAAACAATTTTATACGTCACAATTTATTTATCGATCATAAATCTTATAAGTCACAACTTATTTAATAGTTACAAATTATAAAATTAATTGGTCACAAATTATTTCTAGATCACAACTTGATAAATTGAGAGTCACAATCACATTTTTAGATCACATATTATTTATTGGTCACAAATTAACTAATTTATTGGTCATAATCAATCAAAATAATTGGTCACAAATGCCACCACCCCATCCCACCCACGACCACCTCCACCTCCACCTCCACCTCCATCGCTACAGCCACCACCAACACCACTGCAACCAACATCACAACTACCATCGCAACTTCGTAGCAATCGCGACGTGGCGCCATGACCACCAACTCACCAGATCGCCTACATCACCACCATCTTGTCATCGCAGCCAATATCACAACCAGTGCAAACAGCACGGAGTGGCCACCGCACTCATTGTTGGTGACCCCTTCAAGCGCTCACATGTCTGTGTGCAGTAGCTTCCCTTTGTACACCACACACCACAAGTCTTGTCGCCCCTTTCTCTTCTCTCTCGATTTTCTTCCTCACACATGGGAATTGCCATTGGGAAAATGCTGCCACATGCGAGAGACACCGCCAAAATACGTTGAGAAAACAAAGTCTAAATATTGACAGCAACCCGTATTTTCCCGTCTGCCTTTACCTTGATCGACGATAAGACTCACGACAGCAGCCGTCGCATGGAGGCAGCCATGGTTGCACTTGCGGTCGCGACGGCTCAAATCTGAAGGTGACAAAAGAGGATAGAGAGATGGTGAAAAAAGGGAGAATAGAGAGGCGAGGTTTAGAAAGACAGAAAGACAAATAATTAGGGTTTGAGATTGAAATTGTATATGGTAGATAAATTAATTTTATAATATTATTATTAATATTTAAAGTTTGAATTAAGATCTGATTTTTGTATAAATAAATTTTATATTTGATTTTTGAATTGTGATCTTTAAAATTCTGATTGCATGTAATTCTCACTTCCTTTTTTTTACAATTAATTTTGTTTTTGGGTTGGGCTATAGCCTAGGCCTCTCCTAAATCCATCCTTGACTAATATGTTTGGAAAGATTTCTTTGAAAGTGGCATTCTTAGACGGGACTGGTTCTTGTAACAAAGAGCCAATAGACCGCTCGCGCAGTTGCGAGTTGCGATCTGTTCTTTCCCTTCCTATCACTAAATAAGTTATTGGAGTATATCAATTAAAATGTGAGAAATGATGGACTGGACATATTCACTGTGTTATCTAATTTTATCAGGTAAATACTGCGTACAAAATATATCTTTCTTTGTGTGTGTATTTTCTTCCTTCTCTTTTTTGAAAAAAAAAAAAGGTGAAATATTTAGGGTAAATTTTAACAGGGGTCCTTAACTTTTCGGAAGTGTAACATCCATGTTCTTAGTCTTTTATAATTTTGGCACCCATGTCCCCTATTAACAAAAATATTTATTTAAACGCTAAATGACTACAACACTCATGTGGGCTTAAATAGTAAAATTATCCCAATTTTTTTTTTCTTTTTTTAAAACAATCCAAAAGATGGTGACTTGACTTGAACTTTATTTAGAAATCTGAATATGGTAAAATTTCTCAGTGTTCATAAAACTTATCATCTTGCTTCTGATTGGATCAAAGTAGTTTAACAAAAACAATAATTATCCCTTATTTTGATCTCCATTATCTTAAAATTCATTTTTTTTCAAACTCAATTTCAACCACACATTTTCACAATAAAATATTTTGCACGTAAATTTAAAAATTTTTCCTACTTTTTGACCACACATTCTTAAAAAATTCACTATTATAAAATAAGTTATCAACAAAAAATGGGGCTCAAACACATGGTAGAGCACCACTTTTTTTGGTAAGATTGTATTTTGAAATAGTAAATTGATGAAGAATGTGTGATTAAAAAATAAGTAAATTTTTTGAGTTTGTATGTAATATTATTTTCTTAATTAATGTATAGTTGAAAAGAAGAGAAAAAAAATATATTTTGAAAATAATGGACGTCAAACGAGGGTTTAAAGAGAACAAGATTTTTTAATGAATTTATCCAATAAATTACCCACACTCCAAATGAGAGAGAAAAAAACAATAGCTTTTTCAAAAGTAAAAATTCTTCAAGAGTAAACAATTTTAAATTGGAATCAAAACGTCTTTAATCATAAAAGATATTCCGAACCATATTATCCTTATGATTTAATCACAAGGACTATGTCAAGGCCTAAACAAACGATCCAGTTTTTAGAGCTTCAAATTACTCATGGTTTATACAGTTTGATAAAAATTGTCCAAAGACTTTTCCAAAATGGTTTCATGATTGATGTATATACTCCGGAATGGATGAAAGAATATTAGTAGAAGAGGTTGGGTTTTAATTTGTTATGTGAGCCTACATATGTATAATTAAGTGTGTATTAAAAACTATTTTAATGTTACGTCCATTTAAAATGATCTAATAAAGAATTAAAGTTATAGATTTGGGGCATCTAAATATGGTACGGACCTAAATATGTGCAGAGACTAATTCCTTTAGGGTTATATTTCATGATGGACAGAAATACATATGAAAAAATATAAATAGGGTTATGGTTCCTAATTCATGTATGATTCTCATTCTATGTGTTATCTTAACAATACAAGAATAACTAGAGAAAACATATTGAAGAATAAAATCCAAAATCTATAATCAAGAATAAGAAATCAAAAATAAAAAACAAGCAATCAAGATCAAGAAACTGTAATAAAAAACACCCAATTCAAGATCCAGAATCAAAATTTTTTTGGATTTTTTGGGAATTTTTCGAAAAAAAGTTGAACAGGGGTAGTCGGAGCGCTGTAGTGCCGAGTTTGAGCGCTATGCTGTTCAAGGGCTGCCCTTGTAGCATGATCAGGGCTGAGGCGCTGACCATGCGCTACAATGCCTAGTCGCTACGATGCCCAGTTTTTGGAGTTGTAGTGCCTAGGTTTTGTAAAAAATAATTTTTTTTGGAAACAAAAAATAAAAATAAAAAGGAGGCAATCAAATTCAAATCTTGGTACTAAATTTTTTTTTTTTTTTTTCTAATTATTACTTTTCAAAAATAAATTAGTTGAAACAACATGTTATCAAAGAAAACTCTTGTCTAAATTAATTTATCTAGGATATTATGACAGTTGTGTGTATGTAATTAATGCAAATATTTATCAGCCCAAAGGAATGTCAATATTTAACCGAATTATATGCACACATGTAGTAATCAATACGTAACAATTATAAAGTTTTCCATTATGTGAACATTAAGTCGGTTTAAAGATAGACTTGATGTTTAACATAGTTTATTGTCAATATTTGATTACTACACCAAGATTACCACTTACAAGTTGATATTTCTATCCAAGACCACATATCAATGTTGTGTCTGGTTTATTGTAATGGGGCCCACTATTATTTGAATTTATTGATTGTCTAATACGGATTTTCATATGAACATGTTGTTTAGGTTTAAGTTCTTTATTTAGTTAATCCATCTACTTTTACAATATCGTCAACATCAATTCCATTCTTGTGCTTAATGGAACCATATTTAAAGACTGAAAAGATAACATTCATATCGTTCTTGAATGCATGGATCTAGACTTTGCTTTAATGACTGAACAACACTCTATAGTTACGGATAAAAGTTTCACCGATAAAAATGGACTTTGATAATTGAGATTGTTCAAATTGCACGAGTCTTATGATCATGAAGCGTGAAATTTCAGTAATATTCAAGGGTATCGTGTCCAATAAGGTAACTACTGTCAATGAATTTCTTAAAGAAATTGAAAAAAAATGCTTTGAAAAATGCGATATAGTTGAAATTAGAACTCTTCTGGCGAACTTAGTTTCACTACAATATAAGGCTAAAGAAAACATAAGGGAGTACATCATTGAGATATCTCATTTTGCTTAAAAACTAAAAGCATTAAAGTTTGAGCTGTTTGATGACTTGCTCGTGCATTTGATTTTGATTTCTCTTCCGACACAATTCAGTTAATCTAAAGTCAGTTACAACTATCAAAAGGGGAAGTAGACTCATAATGAGTTCATTTCATATTGTGTGCAAGATTAAGAAAGATTAAAGTAAGAGAGAACTAAAAGTGCTCACTTCGCAAGTATCTCTAAGGACAAGTTTAAAAAAAAGAAAGAATAAGAAAGTTGTATTTGGTTCAGTTTAAAAGAAACAATAGAAGCCTGAAAAGGATGAAGTGTTTGTTAGTTACTTTTGTGAAAGTTTCAGACACGTGAAGAGGGATCGTACTAAATACCACGCTGGCGTGTAAAGAAAAATACACTTCTCACTTTGATTTGTTCGAGGTTAATATAGTTTCAGTACCAAGACACTTGGTGGATAAATTTCGGTGCCACTACTCGATTAAGTGTGTGTCTATGCGGGGTTACTCGAACACTGAAAGCTACTTGATGGTGAAAGATTTATCTATGTGGGCAATGACAAATCAGTTAAAGTTGAGGTTATATGGACTTTTAGATTATTATTAAAGACTGATTATTATTTGGTTTTGAAAGAGACATTTGTAGTGCTATCTTTTAGACAAAATTTGATTTCTGTTTCTACATTGAACAAATTTGGTTACTTTTATTTAATTGAAAATAGTTATTTTAGTATTTTTCTTAATTCAAATACTGTGTTTATTAGTTCTTTATCTAGTTATAATAACCTATATTTGCTTAATACAATTGCATTTTATGAAGAAATCTTGTGTGCAAATTCATGTGGTATTACACATAAATTAACCAATGAGAATTCTGCTTCGTTATGACATAAGCGATCAAGACACATCTTTCAAAACAAAAAGGAAAAGCTTGCATCTAAAAGAATTCTTAATCCCCTTGATTTTTTATATTTAAATATTTGTGTTAATTCTATTAAGGGAAGATAAATAAATATAAGGAGATTATGTGCCAATAGGACTTCGGATATCTTAGAACTAATTCATTTAGATATATATGGGCCATTCTCTTTGACTTCTTGAAATGATCAGCAATCATTTATTAAGTTCATAGACGATTTTTTCTCATTATAGCTATATGTAGCTCATTTATAAGAAATTTCAATCGCTGGACATGTTTAAGTCTTACAAGGTTGATGTCGAAAATCAAATCAACAGAAGAATTAAACACGCCATATCCAACCGTGATGGTGAATGCTATAGTAGATATGACGGATCTGGTGAACAACATTTAGGTCTTTTGCTAAATTCTTAGAGGAATGTAAAATCGTCCCACAGTATACTATGCAGAGTCCCCTAGTATGAATGGTGTTGTTGAAAGATGAAATAGAATACTTAAGGATATGGTAATGAGTATGATTAGTCATTTCACCTTACGAGAATTTCTCTATGAAAAAACACACTAAAGACTGCACCTTAAATTCTCAATAAATTTCAAAGTAAAGCAACTATCAAAATCCCGTATGAGCTCTGGAAAGGCAAGAAGCCTAGTTTGAAACATTTGTACATTTAGGGTTGTCTAGCTAAAGCAATGCCTTATAGGCCCAATAAAAGAAAACTTGAATCCAGAATCGTGAGTTGCTATTCTATTGGATATTTTGAGAGGTTAAGGGGTTACAAATATATTTTAAGATACCATTGTTAGGTCAATTTTCGAAACATAAAATGTCCGATTCTTTAAAGATATAGAGTTTGTGGGGGAACATATCGTTTTAAGGTTAAGGATTTGTCTTTGAAGAAGAATATGTATATATCTCTTTGGTTGTAATTGACAATGATAATGACCAGGGACAAATTCTTGCTCTATATCTTGTTCAAAAAGCAATTTCAGATCAAGACAATATTACAAATTCCTTATACACAATCAAGATATTGTTCCAGAAGAACAAACTCAACAATCTCAAGAATAAATGCCATTAAGAATTTCTACTAGAGAAATGAGAAAGACAATTTTGGATGACTTTGTAGTTTTTCTCCAAGAAAAAAGGATGATATTAGATTGGTCGAAGAAAATCCAATCAACTTTAATCAAGCAATGCAAATGAATAATTCTAATAGTGGATTGATGTCATAAATAAAGAGACAAAGTATATGAAAGACAATGACGTTTGGGAATTCATCCTATCGCCTGAAAGTGTGAAACTCATTGGTTGTAAATGGATATTTAAATCTAAGAAAGATTTAAATGGTGATTTGGAAAGATGTAAGGCTTGTCTTGTTGCTAATAGCTTTACTCAAAAGGAAGACATTGACTTTTGAAATGAAAAAAATTGGTAATGCTTCTTTTGTATTAGGGATACAGATACACCGGAATCATTCTCGATGTATATTTGAATTATCACAAAAGAGTTAAATTGATAAGGTTCTCAATAGATGTGGGATGTGGGAATGTAAACCAGGTGATATCCCTATTACAATGTGAGACAAGTTTAACCTCAATCAATACCCTAAGAATAAACTTAAAGAAAAGAAAATAAAGAAATTTTTTTGTGCTTTAGCAGTTGGGAGTTTGATGTATGCTTAGATTTGCACACATCCGAATATAGCATTTATTGTTAAAATGCTAGACAGTTATTTAAGTAATTTTTGGATGGATATTTGGAAAGCAGCCAGCGTGTTATTCGGTATCGATAGAGAACTAAGGATCACATGAACACATATAGAAAATCAGACCAATTGGAGATCATTGGATATTCTAATTCTGATAATGGAATATGACTATAGAATTTTATTACTAGGATGCACATTTTGAATAGAATTAGAAGACCACTTTAATTATTTGTAACAATAGCAGTCTTATATTCCAACAGAAGCTAGATGACGTCAAATTTTATAGATAGTAAGTTCTTAGTTGTTAAGGAAAGAATTCAGAGTGGTCAAGTTTCTATAGAGTATATTATGACAAACTCCATAATTGTGGATCTGCTTACTAAAGGACTACCACACAGGATCTTTCATGAGCATACTGCTCATATGGGTGTTACATCTTTAAATGATATGACAGTTTAGTGGGAGTTTGTAGTTGGTTGTTGTCTGATTTAGACGCATTTTATGCTTATAAATATTCATGTTATTTTCAGTAATAAAGTATTCAATTTAGTTTTTACTCTGATTCCAGTTTTGGTCTGATCTCATTAAAGAATAAGGTAAGACCAGTTGGAAATAGGCATATTTGGATCACATTATATGTAATATCTATTATACACATCCATACTTGATTTAAGTCATTTGATTGTGTTGATATATGTGATCGTTGATATGTTTAGTTATGATACTTGTAACGAAGACCGCTTTGGTCTTATAATGACATAATTAATGGACGAGATTGTTCGGAGATGTTTTTGGTTATGATAGCAAAAGTTTTGACGTTATAAAGTTATGCATATTTAAAAAGTAACATGTTGTTAAGTGAGAAATTGTTGGGTTTTAATTTGTCATGTGAGCACACATATATAAATAAGTCTATATTAAAGGCTATCTTAAGGTTAAGTCCATTTAAAGTGATCTCATAAAGAATTAGAGTTATGGACTTTGGACATCTAAATATGGTGTGAGCCTAAATATGCGTAGAGACCAATTTCTTTAGGGTTGTATTTTATGATGAGCCGAAATACATATGGAAAAATTCAAAAAGGGTTATGGTCCCTAATTCATATATAATTCTTATCTATGTGCTATCCCATCAGCATAAGAATAATAAGAGAAACCATATTTAAAAAGAAGATCCAAAACCTATAATCAAGAACAAGAAATAGGGATGGCAACGGGGTGAGGCGGGGCGGGGGAAGCAATTCCCCGCCCTATTACCCGTTTAAGGTGGGGGCGAGGCTCTTGTTCCGTTTACTACCCTGTTTAATTTTTATTTAATGTTTTTGATAATTTATTTTTATTGCCCCCATTCTTTAGACTTAGGCAAATAATTTTAGTTGCTATTTTCTATTAAAACAAATGAAATTTTGCGAAATTTTCTATTTAAAGTATTGAATTCTAAAACAAAAAAATTAAACGGGACGGGGCACTCATCACATGTCCTCGACCGTGTGCCGAGGCAAAATTTCACATCCTGTCCCCGACCTGAATACCCGATTAAGCGGGTTATCCCTGCCCCGTTCGAGGAGGGACCCCGCGGGTATCAGATTTGTCGAATTTTTTTACCATCCCTAACAAGAAATCAAGAGTCAAGAACAAGAAGCTAAAATCAAGTCAGAATCAAGATACATCATTAAAGAATCATTCATAATGAATCGAGATATGTTTTGCACTTTATAATTCTCTTGGTAATTTAATTGGAAGATCTTGACAATAAAGTATATATATTTTCAAGTTTTTGAGATTTAAAGTTTTAATTAAAAAATCCAACAAAAGAAGCTCAAAACTTAAAAGGGATGCCAAGTATACAAACAAAAGATTACATATCCAAAGTATTTATCGATGGCTGATAAGTGCGTTTTACACACTTATTTCGATTCACAAACATGGATAAATGTCAATAAATATGTTGAATATAGCTTAATTCAATGTAATTTGTGTTTTGCATGACAACACTGATGAATATGGTGGAAATTAGGAAAAAAAAGGGGAAAAGGACTAAAATGAAAGAAAATCAAAGTTCATGGACTAATATGCAAATAATCGAAAGATAACCCGGAAGAGGAATTGGAGACGTGAAGATGTCAATGACTAATTGAGCATTGGAATAACACATTTGAGGAAGAAGACATGGAAAAAGAGGTCAAGGTTGGAGTGACGAAGTTTGAGGACTAAACCGCAAGAGATTGTAAAGTAATATCTCTATGCGGTCGCATAGAGACCTTCAGCGAAAATAAAAGGCCATTTCACTTCTTCTATGTGACCGCATAGAACAAAAATGTATTGTTAGGTTCAGTCTTCGGTTCATATTACGTCGACCAATCCTTCCTAATTCACAACTAGGCGAAAAATTTGGTTTTCATTTTTAATTCAAGCATCTTTAGAAACAAATCTTGGGAGGATATTTAAACTCTAGAGCCGTCCAGAACAAGGGGAGGAGATATTTTGAAGGTTTTTAGAGAGAAAAAGAGGCGCAAACATGGATAAGAACATCACGACGCGAAGATTTAATTCAAGAATCAAAATTGGTGATTTCGTTCTTAGTTGATTTTCTTTGTTCTACCATACTACGCTAAATTAATTCTATACTAGGGTTAGATGAACTATGTAATATGATTTTTAATTCTTAGTTTTACATTCTTGACAATCAAAAACACGTTTTGGAATATTTGAATGATTAATATGAATTTCGTTTCTCCATGATTATTGTAGGGTTAGATGAACTATGTAATATGACTTTCAATTCTTAGTTTTTACATTCTTGACAATAAAAAAAACACTTTGAATATTTGAATGATTTATATGAGTTTCTTTTTCTCCATAATTATTGTATACGTAATTGTGTGAGTTTGGTGGCTTGTTTCATACATTCGAAAGAAGGGGAATACATTCGATGTGATATAAATCATCATACGGTCCGATATGGGATTGAAATATACCGCTATGCCCTATGTGAATCGTTAATTGTTCATAAAATCTCATGCATTCTTGTATGTTCGCATCCGTCATAGAAATATAGTCTAGTGACATATTGGAATATGTTTAACTTTACTCGAGAGAAACTGTTAAATAAGTTAGGAGCGTTGGTTCTTCAATGATTCAATCGTGTGTCAAGATGTAGAACTAGGTTTAGAAAAGAATATTACGTAGAGATTCATGATCCTAATACATTTATCATACATTCGAAAAATCCAAATTACCTTCAACGTCATTTGCATTCAGTTTAGATAATCATTCATCGTAGCATCACTAGATCAATTTAGTTATAATTTCATTAAAACAACACTTCAATTTCATTATTTCAGTTAAGGTCACAATAATTTGAATTGGAACTAATCAATTATTGTGGGACGATACTTGGACTCAAAAAGTCCACTTTATTACTTGTACCGAATCGTACACTTGCGATGATTTTAATTCGACATATTTTCTTGAACAATGGCCAAAACAAATATTTCAAATGAAGATCAATTATTTTGTTTTTGTAGATAATTCAAATTTTTGTTTGGACTTTTTTTCCTCAAAAATTATTTCAAGCATTTCATCTAAGATCATTAATTAGGATATTCAAGGTCGAGTGGATGGAAAAGTTCAATCCAGCAATCGTTTATGAGAAAGACAATACAAGAATGGTACAATAGATGTATCCGAATGATCGCGTATCATCACAATCAATCCTTACCAACTTTCTCATTAAAAACTCACAACTTGTTTCTGCTTTATAAAAATTCTCTAGCATTAAATAGATTTCAAAACCTTATCAATATGATTGTAGTAGCCATTTTAGACTCTGACATAGAGAGTGACACTCATTTAGACAAAGATAATTGTTATGGTGTAGATTTGTTTGAGCCATGAAGAATAAGGGAGCATAAAAAACGCAAGATAACAATTCTCAAGAATTTTTGAAAAGCCTCTACGAAGTTAATGAACTGCATCGACACTG
>CAIGRN010060006.1:0-24239 GCA_903798345.1 Fraxinus anomala
TTTGTTATGTGTATTTTTAAGTTTGAAATTCATTCAGATATTTTAGAATCCCTTATTAATGAAATCCTATAAATCCATGAGTTATAGGGGGCGCCTAGATTTTAATAAATCTGAGTTGGCGATAATTAAAATCTCAATTGGGGTACACATGGATTTATATAGACTTAATTCGTTGAAATCTCAATTGAGTTCTGTGGACATACCCTAAATCTATTGGAAGATCCAATTCACTCATGACTCATACTGCATCCCTAAAGGAAAAAATAAAATAAAAAATTTAGTAAGCAATAAGTAATATGATTGAATGCTTGGTTGAATGCATCAGACGCTGATTTTACTAGTCAATTACTTGTGCTTTAAGTTATATTTTAAGGAAAAATCCTAAGTCGTACTTTTCTATCCTTGGAACGTTAATATTACATGGAACCTTCTTTGGACACTAGCTCCTACTTTTCAAAAGTTTTCTGAGAGGTCCTGAAATCGAAAAGAGAAATGTATGTCGTTCCCTGCTTCCCCCTCTAATCTAAAGACATTACTATTTGACACTTCATCATTATTGAAGCCATAAACATAAAATTTGAATATTATAAAATAGATATTTGTTAGTGAGCTTGTTTATGATGCCAAGTTATTAAATATAATCAATTGCTTGCCGATTGTTGGTAAAATTGATTTTAAAAGTGTAGGATAAACTACAGACCACTTCTATATAAAAGGGGAAAAGGCAATGCTGAATATGATTGAATGGTACCGAGTTGATTCTGGAATGTAGAAATGTATTATATGATTACAAGTGAAACAAAGGATGAAGAGGAAAAATGTCATAGACAATATGTTGTTATAAGGCTTTGGCCTAACAGGATTTAAGCCCCCCTTTGGATGGAAATATATGCAGTTTAAAGCCGGTTGTTTACGTAATTATTGGAGGTGGACATTCCAAGAAACGATAGCAATTGATAGAAAATATAGGGGTTGCTTGACAAAGTTTTTGCTAAAATTTTTAATTGATTTTGATAAAAGTTGGTGAAACGTATGGTTGAAAAGTTGATAAAAGTTGCGAGTCCCATGAAACACATGGTTAAAATTAATTGTTGACTTTGACCTCAACTTATTGGCAACCTTTTAAGCTTTCCCAAATAAGCACCAGTAGTTTGCTAAGGTTCTAGGATTTCTTTCAAATCAAATCACTTTTGTGGGAAAAATGTTTAATTGGAGATAACTATTGGCTGGTGGAGACTTCGATGTAACTTTCCTCTTAACCATTCCACCATATAACCATTGCAACTGTTTCCAATTTCACTTGGGAAAGAAAAGTAAAGTAGCGCATACTGCAATGGTAACCACAATATTTGGAAACAGTTCTTTTCGGTTGCTAAGATTGTTACTAGTTTCTCACTAGATTTTATGTAACCAGGTCAGCTGAAGATGCTAATGTATTTCTTGTGAACGATTTTCAAGATCCTCTCCAGGTGAGCATTATATTTAGTCATTTTTTGGTTTTTACACTGGCCTAAGGAATAAGGTTGTCTATTGTGAATAACTACTTTCCTTTCCTGTAATGCTTACAATTGCTTCGTACAGAGAACTCTATCATCTTTGGAGCTTCCCAGGGCTGTTTCTGTTTCAAATGGTCCCTCTCCAACTCTTTCTACTGAATCCGCCTCTGGTGGTGATCCAGAAAATGGTGCTTCTGATCAAAGCTCTATTAGTTTTCAGCAAAATGGCAGGCAGAGGCAAAAACATAATGATCCTGCTCGGGATATTTCAATTCAAGTGCTAGAGAAATTCTCTCTTGTCACCAGATTTGCTCGTGAAACAACTTCCCAGCTCTTCCGTGAAAGTCATATTGATGGCTTTACTCCTAATGAAAGGAAGAAGCACGATCAGTCTACCCATGAGCACCAGAGTGTTATCACATCTAATGATTCTCTAAAAGTTCCAGAGGATGTTCCTGTAACCTCAGATCCCCCCTCCGATCCCCTGGAGGTAACATATAGAGCATGCGTAGACTGGCTTATAAACTTATTTAACTTATGAGGAGAGAGAATATGTACGTGGAATAAATAAGCTTATAAGCACCCAAACATGCTCTATCCTCTCTCCCTCTTCCTCTCTTACACAAGTTTCTGGAAACCTGACCTTGATGGAGAAATGTTATTTACCCGTGGGTTTCTCAGCGACTGAGGGAAAAGTAACTGGACACAAAATATAGCCTATTTAATTTTTTTAGCTTATGAATTGTGATGAGGTATATAAGAAGCCTTATTGTTTTACTGAGAATCTCCATTCGTTCCCTCTTTAATAAAAAACATCTTATCCATCTTATTCAGTGGAAATTTGTCAGAAATTTCATTTCTGTGCCAGGAATTTTAAGTTGAAGTCTACTTTGACATCCAAGCCCAATATAGGACACCTGATCTGAATTTGTCTTATTTAGTCCCCTTTATGAGAAATCTCAAATTAATGTAGGCCACCGAAGCTAATTGCTTCAGAAATCTTATCTTTGAAAAGCTCGTTGTACTCAGATCTTCTATTTTTTGTTTTTCAATAACCACATGAAGCACCACCACCTCCATTACTGAGGGAACCTATGTTTATTTTTTCTGCACATCCTGGCACCAATATTTTTTTTATATATGGGCACCCTAACTATTCCTTGCTACTTCTCATTATACCTAAGCTCTGATGCATTGTGTTACTAGTAGGTTATCATTCATATGACTGTGAAACTGTCGCAATCCTCTTCCTTTATCTGAGCTTGGAAATTTCTATGTAGAAACCTAGGCACGCTACCGTGTCATCTAAGACTGTCTCCCGAAAATCAGATAATCAGTTTGCTTTGGGAATGGAAAAAGATTAATACTACAGTCTTGTTAGTTATGGATTTTCTATTGCACAGAATTTTGATGTTAAACGTATAAGTCGTATAAAAATGCTAACTGTCATTAAAAACCATGAACCCAGGTTCCCTAGAATTGTTAGTTACTCAAGATTCTTTGAGAAGGAAAGAAGAAGTTGGAAGACAGCTGAATATTATGTTTCTTAAACCAACTCGAATTTTCAACTGTAAATGTAAAGAGCTCCAATTACCCGTAGCTGGTAGCGATATAAGCTTAGAACTAAACAACAGTTAATAACAAGTGTTTAAACTACAATGACTAGCATTCTAAGTGGGCATCGGAATATTAATTTCTCCTACTCAAAATGGTGGAATAGACACTTCCTGGCTGCACTCACTATTATTGCACAGTGCATGTATTACTGCATGGGGCCCAAGCCCCAGGCTATGGTTTAGTTTCGTATTGACTTGAGCAGTTTGAGTTCTGCAATTTAAGCGATCGCAAGTCATCTGATTTCGTTGCTTGTGTCATATAAATAAATTTGATGGATTTGGAACAAGTTCATTATGAATAATGTTATGATGGAATTGCCTCTGTTTTTATTTGGGCTACTATGTAATTCTTAATTTGGTCATACCCCATCTTTCTAGCTCATTTACATATTCTACGAAGTTGGACAACCTTTATGACTTATAAATTTCATAATGACATTCACTTGAGCAAATTACATGCAAATGTGAGATCAATGAACTTTTGAGAAATCCAATATTTTATATGGTGGTGTTAATTTATTATCATTCATAATTCCAATTATATTCACGATTTGAAGTTTTATATGCATTGCTTCAATGTTATCAAACTCATTTTTTTTCTTTATTAAATATGCACAGTGCAATTATATTCTCAATTTGAACTCCTTTTTATTTTGGCTGACTCGTGTTTCATGAATTTATTTTTCAAATTATGATATTTGCATTTTATAATTTCATCTTCTTTTGGCAGTTTGATAGATTATCACTAGTATGGGGAAAACCACGACAACCACCCTTGAGACGTGAAGAGGTAAATACCATCTTTGAGTATTCTTTGTAAGCATCTAATATGCTATGTTTTTGAGATCGTAGCATTTTTTGCCCCATCATGCCAGAAGATTTGTATGTATCTGATTTACAATTGTCAGCTAATACTTTAGTATTAAGGTTATAGATTTCAGGTAGTGAGTGATAACCTAAAACTCACCAAGTCCATTCAAAATCATGGAGAACCTCCTGCGAGCCTATAGGATGTAGCTTCAGGCTTCTATGCACATATATCAAGCTCCGGTATCAAGACAACGCTCGCGTAAAATCCCCCTTCTAAAAAGTGTTATATTGTCGGTGACAAATGTTATTATATCAGCAAAATACACAATAAATTTAAATGTTACAAGAATCTTAAATCACAAACTCACAAATCAAAGACCTGATGACAACAATAGACAAAAATGGGGTTTCAACTTCCACCTTGAAGTTGAGGGTTATAGAAAGGAGCTAAGTCTGTGGAACTAAAGTTTGTAGACGAGAGAGTAAATTAGGGATTATTAGCAATGGTAAAATCATAAGTTAGCATGTGAATCTGTTAATTTTTTGTTGTTGGTTAATACAATTAAGAATGTATTCTTTTTTCTTTTTCTTTTGTTTTTTTTTTTATTGTGCAACTTGAAGGGGGCATGAGCTACGGTTTTGATATCAATTTAGCGCTACTATTTGATCTACTTGTTTTGTCCAATTCCTGCTATTCTTTTTCCTTTAGTTATTTTCTTTCTTTTAAGCTGTCATTTTTTTCCTTCTTCTTTTGGTTAATACGGTACTTGTTTTGTCCAATTCCTGACATTCCTGTGATGCTTTTTCCTTATTTTCTGTCTTTTAAGCTGTCATTTTTTTCCTTCTTCTTTTGGTTAATACGACCACTTTGGTTTGATTGTCATTGAAGTAGATTTCCTTTTACTGCTCAAGAACTTGTTATATTATATCTCTAAGTTGATAGTGTACTTGCAGTGGACTACATTTTTGGATTCTGAAGGGCGTGTGATGGATTCAAAGGCATTAAGAAAGAGGATCTTCTATGGAGGAGTGGAGCACAATTTGCGAGCGGAGGTTTGAGTATTTGTACAGGATATTTTTGTTTTGAAAGCATGAAATCACTTTATTTCATTCAGTTATGTTGTTCTTTATGTCCCCAATCTGTTATGAGTCTCATCATTATGATTTATAGGTTTGGACATTCTTATTGGGACACCATGAATATGGTTCAACATATGCAGAGAGGGAATACCTCATGTCCATAAGGAAGTCAGAGTATGAAACTATAAAAAAGCAATGGCAGGTTAGTTACTAATTGTGTATATGCTTGACATATAGACACTTTTGTTTCAAGCGTTATTTCAACTCTTATTATTGTTAATACTCAAGTTTACATATGGCCCCATTTTTCACCTCTTGTATTTCAATTCTTTTTTTAGAAAATTTTATCTTGTGTCATTTTGAATCCCAAATGCAGAAAATTTCCTTACACATACCTTATATCATCATTGTTGAAGTACACTTGTAATGTCTCCCTCCAATGTCTTGTTGCTGCTTCATGTTGGAAATTTTGGAGTATGCCCATAGTGAGAAAGCCTTTTGACCTTGTTCTAGTTCTAAATGTAGATTGAAACCCTATTAGCCCTGTTCTTAATTCTTATAGGGTATCCATGAACCAAAGGAAGGCGCCAAGCCGAAGTTTAGAAATCACATAGCTCAATATATGCTCAGTCTCTGTTAGCAGCTTCAGTAGGACTAGGGTGCACCTTTTCATGATGTTACTTGATTACCTCTCCAACCATTGCTTCGTCGTATGTTCAATCAGAGAAAGGTCTCAAAAAGAGCCTTTACATTATATTATATTATATTAGACACTCACTCAACGGCATACCATTTGCATGATGGGTCAGCGAGGAACTGGGAAACCATATCTTGGATTACTAGGAAAAAGCCTATATGTTCTAATTAGTAAAGATTCTTTTTAGGATAAACTATCAAATTATTCTCTTCAAGGCAGATTTTACCTGGATATATCTTTTATTGATAGTTTTGGTATCTAATGGGGTGTTTGATGAATATTATTGAGGAAAGAATGTATTTTAAATAGTGATATAATGGAAAATATGTGGAGAAAAGTTATTGATGTGATGGAAAATATTATAATATTGAAGATTGTGTGGTTGAAAATGAATTTTGAAAAAATGTATTTTGGAAAAGTGTGTGTCAAACAGGGGCTAAATCTAAAACTGAACCTGAGAGTGTAATTTATGTAGAAAGTACCATTGAAGTCAATGGAAAGAATGCTCCAACTGACTGGACACTATAACAGAAGTAAGAGAATATGTCACAGAAGTAACAGGATATGTCTGATGTCAAAGAGGAATCATTTGCTTCTCTCTCTATGGAATTTTATCTATTCATACCTTTTACCTATCGAGACTTGTGCTTGTCGCATTTCGAAGGAACCGTTTTTCTTGAGCTAGCAAACTTAGCTTAAAAAATTAATTGAAATATTTTTTTTCAGAGCATCTCGCCAGAGCAGGCAAAAAGATTTACAAAATTCAGGGAGAGGAAAGGCCTTATCGAGAAGGATGTGGTACATTCCATTAGCACATTTGTTGTTCGTGTACGTAAATTTATCAAGATGCAGGATGCCCTACTTATCAATGTAATACTCTGCATTTTTTCTTTTTGTTTCAAGGTGAGGACTGACAGGTCGCTCTCATTCTACGACGGGGATGAAAATCCTAATGTCTATCTTTTACGTGACATACTATTGTCATACTCCTTCTACAACTTTGATCTTGGGTACTGTCAGGTAGTTAACTTTTATTATCTTATTATCTTGCCATTAAATAGTCAAATGTGATTCTGGTAAATGTGCAAGAATGTTTCCATTTTTGAGGTTGGAGGAGGGTGGGTGTTATCAATACATCTTCCAACAATCAAGAGATGCTGACTGTCAATTTTTTAACATAATTTCTTCATTGATGTGAAGCGTATAATTTTTTATGTATGTGTAGATCTCCGTCTTTATAGTCTATTTTCTCGGTAAATGGATGGTGAATCCTAAAACTTCTGGTCCATGATGAAATTTACCTTAATACAGAACTTAACATATTACTTTACCTGCAAGGAGTTTAAACTTATAAACAAGGTAGTGTCTACATTTTATAATATATTACTTCTTTATGGTAGGCTCATATGGTAAATGATATGATGAAAATAGGTGATATTTTTAATTTGAAATCCTTTCTTCTCATTCTTTATGAGCTAACCCATTATTGGATTTATCAAAACGTTGTTAATAGATAATAAGATGTTGTTTGTTTAAAACGAATGAGCTGATCATGGAAATTTCCTAAGGTTGCGTTTACTACCATAACCAATCTAGTTATCTTCGTCGTGATCTTCTTGTTCATATCATTGGCACTTGTGAGAGCCCTTTCTCTATTGATGCAGTTGTTAGCTCTGTTTCCTGCTGTATGAGACACACTATTTTCTTGACCTGTAGGGCATGAGTGATCTTTTGTCCCCAATATTATTTGTCATGAGAGATGAATCAGAGTCATTTTGGTGCTTTGTTTTCCTGATGGAACGTCTTGGACCCAATTTCAATCGTGACCAAAGTGGGATGCACTCTCAACTTTTTGCATTGTCAAAGGTTCTCTCTCTCTCTCTCTCTCTCTCTCTCTCTCTCTCTCTCTCTCTCTATATATATATATATATGTATGTGTGCAGGCGCGTGTATGTGGGGGTGGGGCTCTGAACATTGAGTGGTGGTGACATGATTTTCCAGGATCGACTGTTATAATGTCTTGTGCATTTATTATGTATTTTTGCTTCAAATATTATTCATACAAAGCACAAAATTTTTTCCTTTGGAGTTAATGCAATCAAACTTACTTTGTCCTAATCCATGAAAGAAGCTTCATATCTATCTGAATAGTGAACAATTCAGCAAAGTACACCAAGATAATCATAGGAAGTTTGTGTGAAATTTTCTAGTTAACCATGTATATTCAAACTACAAACTACAAAATAAATTTACTAGATTTACTTTTTGACGTCCTGTTTAGCTGCCCTATAAAGAATTTTTATTTTTTACACCATTACATGTTTTAAATAGAGCATATATATATATATATATATATATTTATCATGACTGCCATACTAATTTTCAAGGCGTATATGCTTTGTTCATTCCCTGTAGTCTTTTTCTTTTTCGCTCCACATGACATCTTATTGATTCGTTTACCTTGGTGAATTCTGTCATTTGTTAAATATATTGTGTTCAGTTTAATAGAAACCTAACATTATTTGACTTTTATCATGCAGCTGGTGGAGTTGTTAGACACTCCATTGCATAACTATTTTACGCAGAATGATTGCTTGAATTATTTCTTCTGTTTTCGCTGGATTCTTATACAGTTTAAAAGGCAAGTAGACAGCTCCCAATTTCTTATTTACTGCGTGCTATTTATTGGTCTTGCAAAATTGTTATCATCTACGTTGATATATTGTGGATTGCTTAACTATTGTATTTTCCCTGTAGTATGGTTTAGATTGGTTATCCCAACACTTTGCTTGTTAATATTGCAACCATAAGTAGCTGCTAAGTTTGTATGAAGTTCAAGAAAATAACACTCTTTGGTGGATCTTTACATCATATTGAACTGCATTATAAAAGATTCAGAGAGTTAAATGTACATATGAAAACTCGTAGCAATTAAGCAATTTATTTCTTAGATTACAGTTGAGATGTAGTTGGAAACAAATAATTGAAGAGTGAGAAAAACAAACTATGTAACTGTATGGATCGCTGTCATTTCAGAATACTGCATTTGTAGAACATATAACCTTGTAGTGCGGTAATATGATTTCATATATTCTTCAGTTTGTCCTGCAGCTAATTGCCTGATGTTTTGCAGGGAATTTGAATATGAGAAAACAATGCGTTTGTGGGAGGTATTGTGGACACATTATCTGAGTGAGCATCTGCACCTTTACGTATGTGTTGCAATCTTAAAGAGATACCGCAGCAAGATAATGGGGGAGCAGATGGATTTTGACACGCTCCTAAAATTTATCAACGAACTGAGTGGTCATATCGACCTTGACGCAATCCTCAGAGATGCAGAAGCACTGTGCATTTGTGCGGGTGAGAACGGGGCTGCCTGTATTCCTCCTGGAACTCCACCTTCATTGCCTCTCGAGGATCCCATGGCATATCCTCAACTGGATGATGATGTATTGTAGATGGCACATATATAAAGAGAGATGCCATGACGTATAATTAGTTGTCAGTGATTTTTTGATGCATAATAAGTACGGAACGATTTGAATAGAATGTGTGCTATAGCAGATAACAAGTAATCTTCTACCTTATCTTCAATCTCAGGAGACACAAGTTCCATGATATGTGGTCAAGGGAATGTCTTTTCTGTATGCTTTTGGTTTAGTGTTCTTACTGATGGCTTTCCACTTGAATGCCTGCACTTGCATTGCATACCAGGAAGTGTGCTAATATACTTTTATGTTCTGAGCTATTATGAATGTTAATATGTTTTCTTTCATCTGATGACGTGTTTGCAATGCAAATGGACCAAGAGACCGGTGTTTTTCTTTGGTTGAAAGTTAATGCATTGAGATCTTATCCTCCTAATATGGTGTTGATGCTGGTCCAGGCATTTAATCCTTCATTTTAGAAATTGGAAATATCAAGTGCAGAAAGTCAATGAATATCCAGAGATACTACATTCTTTTTCTTTTTACTGTCGCATAGGTGCTGACTTTCACAGGAACTTCATAAACCTTGAACTCTGCTCTACTGGTATTTATTCCTAGGAGAATGTTTCTAGCGTTAAAGCAGTGGTTGGAACCCTTCCTTCATGATTTCATCTCCATTGGTTCCAAATGCCTCGAACAAAACAAAGTCATCTAGGATGGGCATGAATATCTCGTCCTCATAGAAGAATGGTGCATAGTTGGTGAGAACTGAAGGTAAATTGATGTCGTATTCAATATTTTTCAGATTTTCAGCACTAAATTCTGAAACCATATTGACTTCCTCTTCTATTGAGCTACCTGCAGTTTTCTTCTCCAGATTTCCTCCTTGTGCAATTTGTGAACCTGATGATAATTGGTGCTTTTTGTCTAGGTTCATATTTGGGCGTCCAGATGCCCTCTTGTTCAAATGGGTATTCCAATAGTTTTTCACTTCATTGTCTGTACGGCCTGGGAGTCTACCAGCAATCAGCGACCATCTGTTCACAGGAAGCATTTATAATGAGGCAACAATGCATAACCAAAGTGATTTACAGGTGAACTGGCTGGAACCAAAAGGAGTACTGCCTGCTTTCTAACAATTCAGGTTAGTTTGGCTAAGCCTATATGGCGTTCAAGCGAATCTTACATACACCTCTTTGTTTAATGGGTGGCGAACTTAGTATGTTCTAAAAACCAACAAACTTCCTCACGCGGACAAAAGAACCTCGTGTTCAAAATTTATTCTAGCGTCATCATATGTCACTTTTACACCGTTTCAGCAATATTCAGTTCATATAAAGTCTTTAGTCCGTGTTGGTTTGAAACATTTTGGTGTTTTTCAAAACTTACAAAACCAATTCTCTGTTGGGGTACCGAGTATTAACCTGTTGCCCAGAAGCTTGTGCATTCTGATAATGAGGTCCTTTTCATCTTCCGACATCATACCACGCTTGATGTTTGGTCTCAAGTAATTCTTCCATCTCAGCCTGCAGCTCTTAGGTCCCCTCTGCAGACCTGAAAAACACAAGGGAAATAATTGGTTGTCTTGCAGAATCTGTAAACAATAATGGCGTGTTTGATAAACAAGGCATGCACAGACAGAAGAATGTGTGGAATTATACCTGACTTCTTAGAAACAGCAGTCCAGTTCCCTTCTCCGTGAGTCTCCACATATTTCTTCAATATCAAATCCTCTTCGGGCTTCCAGAAACCCTTCTTCAATCTTGCCTTCACTTCTTTACCTTCCATGTTCCTTCTCTCTCACACTTGAAGATTTTGTAGTGAAGATATGAATTCTGTGCATGTTGTGGAAAATATATATAGACAAAAAGATTGTGGGATCTCTTCAGTAAACTGCACCAGCTCGTGCATGAGTTTGCACTATGGATACTATGGATCAATGTGGGGACTGTCTTATGTTGCTTTAGTTGTTGATACTAGCTGATCTTTCAAGAAAATCTGTCATCCATTGCAAGACCCAAGAAGTACAGTGGCATTATATGTCAATAATTGGTAGATATATACAGTAGACTTAATATGTCTCTGCTGCCACCCCTTTTTGGTGTGAGGAGCAAATGAAGTAAAGAACTATATTACTCTTACGACAGTTTTAACATCACGCAGTAGCATTGCACAAGAGAGGCAGCCAAAATTTTAACTTTTTTTTATTTCTTAACTCTATACAGTATGGTTGAGTTCATTCCACCAAACATGTCATTGGCGTTCTTAGTTTTCGCTACTGTCGTATTCAAGATCTCCACCATTCTCTTCCTCTTTATGCCGATTCTTCTTAATCGTGTTTGTTTTCTTATAACAAGGGGAATGTAATCTAGCATTGAGGAGAAGTCAGAGATAGCGTTATTATGTGCTTTTAAACAGTTCAATGATAGCCGGGTTTGTTTGACCTTGCATGTTTTGTCACATCCATTCTTGATGGAAAACAATATAAATATATTGATTGGGTATTAATATTTTATTGATTCGGGGCATCGTAAATGATCTACGTTTTATTATAAAAGCGGGCACTTCCGCTTTTATCAATACTTAAATGGAAGTAGAAACATTACAAGTAGGCATATTTTTTCTTCTTCTTCTTCTTTGTTTTAACCAAATCAAGTATTACATATCTTTGTGGCAATGTGTGTGTGTTTTTAATGTAGCGTAATAATCGTTTCTTCTTCTTTTTTTTTCCTTTTTTGGTATTTGAATTGATTTTTTGCATTTTTTTAGACACGTTAAACACAACTAGTTGGGATGCAGAAGTGGTTTTGCACAGTGACGCCACTCAATTTTGTAGTGTAAGATCGTAGAAATATAGTACTTTGACAGGCGCACAATTTTGATAAAAAGAAAAGGTTGTCAGACTACGTCGTATAGTGATCTTTTAGGCTGGCTTGCTAGATTGTTTGTTGGAGTTTTTTGAAAAATTATTATGAATCCTTCTAGTTGTTCCATCATTTGCCCAATGATTGTATTCTACTAAGCTTCCATGCGGATTAAATAAAAGAAATTTCGTCTCTTTCTAATCGAACATCTGAGTCTAACCCAACTTAAGAGGTGTAAAGGTGGATTAAATTTTGAACTAGGATGCTCGAGCTTGAGCGGGAAGGTTTCATCTTTGCTCTTCTATTGCAATCATGGAACAGAAACCCTATTCTAAAATTTGAGAATCGACTGCATCAACTCATGTTTGGAACTTTTGATTACCAGTGAAAATATGTTATTCAGTGAACTTACAATATTTTGTGTTCTTCTTCATAATTAATTATAATAAATGAAGAGATATATATAAACTAGTTAAATATAATATTAGGAAAACGAGTCTGGATTCAACTTTTGTTGATACTCAAGTTTTATAAATTTTATGTGCCGGACTTTAGAATGAAAAATAAATTCAGTGGCTCTAAAATATAAGGGCGCGTTTGATTGCGACCATGAAATTTGCGTGGAAAGAAAATGAATTTTAGACAATTCAATTGTCTATAAATTATTTGTATGAAAATTATTAATTAAATGTGTTTGATTGATTTAGTTTTTAACCTATAAAATATTATTATTATCTATTTTTTATTGGTGGGTAAATGAAATAAGAGTGTGTGTGTGTGTTAGTGAATTATCTGAAGAATAAAAATCACCTCTCCATAAAGAATTTTTTTAGAAAAATACGGTTACATGACCAAAAGTTGAAAAATATTTTTCATGGAAAAAATTGTTAAATCAAACACCATAAAGGTAGGTAGGAATTTGAGTGAGAAAATAATATTTTCCATATAAAAAATAAAACCAATAAAATATACTTATAAACAAATTCATCTCGATAGGATGGAAAGATGCATGTATTAACTTGCTAAGATTGTAATAGTTCTAGTTGGTTGATCCTCGTGTCTTTTCCACTCTTAGTTTCTCGTTCAGTGCTAAAGGATATCACCTAACGGTCACCGGGAATTAAATTTTATTCCATTAGGTGGTGGTATATAATGTCTGTAACACATTTTTCAGATATTCTTCAGATGAAGTCCTCTCATTTGACACCGGGGAGTGGGGAATGGGCTGTTTTATGTCCTTTTTTTTGGGGACACGAGAAATAATTTGTTTTAAGCAACAGTAGATGGAAATAGTGAAACACAAATCGTGTTGGAATGTGGAATAATAATTATTCAAAAAATAAAAAAAATTATAAGTCAAGAATTCAAAATCGTTACTTGATGTTCATGTATATATTATAATCAAGAATTTTAGATTAAGAATCAAATTTTGATATGAATTTGAATTACAAACTTTTAGCTTTCTAGATCATGAACTTTCAGTTTTAAATTTCAAAACTTTGATGCATTTGATCTCCAAGTTTTTTAAGGTATTTTTCAAGGTTAGGACTATATCGACGTGTGAGCACCTTCTATTAATTAAATAAAAATCGCATACTAAACTAGATTGATTGAGAAAAGATCAAGAAAATTAAATTTCCAACTCTTTTTTCTCTTTTCTATTATGAATTTTCTATCTTGTAGAGTACTATTTATATTCAAATTTTTAAAATTCCAAGTCCATGTCAAAATAGATCTTAATTGGTTTAATTGCATAAATAACCCATGTTTGAATGTGATTAAAATCAGATTTTTAGTAAATTTTAATAGAAGTTGATAAAATATATGGTTGAAAAGTTTTGGGACTTATAAAATATATGATTAAAAATAATTGTTGACTTTGACTGAAATTAAAATCTATCAAACATGGCATGGTCCCTCAACTTTCATTATAATTACAATTGAATTCAAAACTTTTGAATAATTGTAATTGAGTTTAAAAAAAAAATTGAGCTACCATAGGGACTTGATTGGACATATAGTATCCAAACTCGAATAACTAAATCATGTCTAGTCAATTCTATACTGTTCAATCTAATTATTAGTCTTTATTTTTTACTAAAGACAAAAAAATTAAACTTTCGAAATATATAAAATCACAAAAACAAAAAATCAATTTATGTCTTAAATAGTTTTCTTTGACCAACCGTGTATATATATATATATATATATATATATATATATATTCCACTCAAGATCCGACAATAAATTACGGGCACAAATAACCATTTTGTCACTCTAATTATTCTTATAAACTTAATTATAATTTTCGTTAACGATTCTGTGAACCAAATGTTGAAGTTTAATCGTCTCTAAATACTGAGCTCATAGTTTAGCCGCTCAATAGGAAAAAAAAAATTAAGTAGTCATTTTACCTATTTTTAAGTGCGATGATTTCAGACACGAATTTGTGTTCTCTATCTCGCTTATTCTCAATCTCTCAACTCATCGAGATATTTGATCAATCTAATTGATCTTATTATCAATTGGTAAATTAAAGAACAATTAAACTCACTAAATTATAAACACAACTTTGTCCAAGATTTAGATGAAATAACTAGCGATCAAGTAAAATTTAATTATTTGCATGATCACGTTATAGAATTAAACTCGATACGTGGTCCATTCAACACTTATAAATGTACTAGTGTCATATTTAACTATTTCCATGATAAATAAGAATCAAAACAACAACCTTTCAGTAAAAGGTGTTAGATCTTATATATTAGTTCTGAATAAATTATTTTATGATCAAAATATAAATTGTGGCACATTGATTTTCCACGCAAGCACTGAGTTTGTAATTATTATAGACATTTTAATTCGCACGTTCAATATTAAAGAAATATAATAATACAAAATAAATAAAAATCACAATGTATTTATTATCAAAATGTTACTTTATGAAAGTAAAATATACTTTATGAGATTGTGAGTCGTAGCGAAATAAGCAAGTCGATGGCCGCCTCGCAGGGTGTGTGCTAGCAAGGACTGGTGCCTACTTGGGCTAAAAGAGGTGCAAGGGAAATAGGGTGTAAACTATGGACCACTGGTTGTTCATCTATCTTCACTTCTCCACCTGCAGCCCAATTTTTAGCAAACTGAAGTCCAAAGCCAATGTTTCAGCCACCTAGGGGAGAAAAATCCATCACGCTGAGCCCACCCGTGTCCCTATGCAAGTGAGGTGGTTCGGACCCAATCTTAAACTGCAACACGGACACCTCAACGGCCTTTCCTTTCACCCCATATAACCCAAAAGAGGCAGCCAAACAACTCAAACTCCTCCATATAGGCAATATGATAAATGCTATAACACGTGACAAAGTTTATAGCCATTTGATAATGATTGTCTTTCATTATAAGATGCGATATAGTTTTACATCAGAAATTCAATTCATTGCAAGTAACTTCCTTACTCCAAACTTGTTACTGACTATAAAGAAACGTAGATATCGATGAATGCCAAAATGAGCAAGACGAATGTATAGAACAAGTGAAATCATTATCGCAATATTTGAGTTAATTAATTTACCGCTTTGTTTTAATGTAAAATTGGATTTAAGGTCTCAAATCTTTTTTAAAATGTGTAATTGGATCTAAAACCGTATAATCTTAGCTACAAACCTTTTAATAAATGTGCAACGGAATGATCTCTATCATTTTTCATCTAAAAGTACGTCAGTTGATCAGAAGTCAAATGTCTGATCTTAATTTGATTAATTTTATTAAGATCAAAATAACCTCTTTACATTTTTCAGTAAAAACAATTAAAATAAGAAAATAATTGATAAAAAAAAAAAGAAAATATGGATTTTCTTCTCCACCTACCTCACCCCCTATATAGAATATATATCACGAAAGCAAAAAAAAACGTATATCTAGTAAACCAAAGTCATCGTTGAATAGCTAAATTTTCTTCAATTTCTTCAGGTCATTCTTCAGTCATGAATCATCTACTGATGTGGGACAATATAGTCATTTGTTTTGCAGAAAAATTAACCCAAGTTGGCCCAGAAAGGTTCAGAAATTTTGCCCAATGTAAGAAAATGTAACCAACTTGGTCCATTACCAAAAGAATCCCCATTTTAATAGGTTTTAATAAAAATCCTAATCTTATAAAATTTACTTTTAAAATAACAGGTAAATAAGTGACTATGTATTGTTTGGAAATTTAGTAACAGTTAAGCATACAAAACAAAAAATGTTAGTTAAAAAATGTAACTTTTGTGACCCTCAGTTTTACTTTTCAATGTCTATCTCCATTGTCATTTAAATTCCACTAAATTTTTCTACAATTTTTTTCTAGTTAATCCACTAGTATTATATTAATAGTATGAGAAGTTTTGACATACACTTGCTCTATTATGATTGAAAAATAAATTATAATGGATAGTGACTTTAAAGATTTCTATTTGTCCAAGTTGGAGGTAATGAAAAGACAAGACTCAAGAGTGGGGAAAGGTTTGGGAAGACTTTTTGTTTTCATCCAAATTAAAGTTAAATGTTTTGAAAGCATATTCAAAGTTGTGAACTTAGTCCATTACAATTGAGCATAATTGAAAAAGATACATACACAATAGTTGTTTCCGCGTTCGATTGAAAAAAGATAGGACGGACGGAAAGAAGTTAGCCCCTGTTTGAGCCACATTCTCATTTTTATTTTCATTCTTCTACTCATTTTTAACCACACATTTTTCAATAAAATAATATTTTACATCATATCAATAATTTTTCTTTTTTTTTTCAACCAAATATTTATNTGAGCATAATTGAAAAAGATATATACACAATAGTTGTTTCGCGTTCGATTGAAAAAAGATAGGACGGATGGAAAGAAGTTAGCCCCTGTTTGAGCCACATTCTCATTTTTATTTTCATTCTTCTACTCATTTTCAACCACACATTCTTCAATAAAATAATATTTTTCATCACATCAATAATTTTTTCTTCTTTTTCAACCACACATTCACCATCACATAACAAAAAAATGCACCATCTCCTAAAAAATGTGCATCAAACACACTCTTAATTTAAAACACTAGTTATGTTCTTTGACCGGGGTTATATATCTGTTATTTTATCTTATCTAATGCACCAAATATGTTAAGACTATTTGTAACCCATATTTCTAGTACTTGATTGGTAATTTCACCGTTAAAACATGCGCTTGTTTGAATCCCTTTTTTTTTTTTGCTCAAAATGCATTTTGAAATAATATTTTGATGGAGAATGCATGGTTAAAAAATAAGAAAAATCTTTGAATTTACATGTAATATTATTTTATTGAAGAATGCGTAGTTGAAAATAAGAGAAAAAAAAATCATTTTGACAATAATGAAACCAGACAAGGGCATATAAGTGTCCAATATTAAAGAATAAATAAGGTAAAGTTTGCAGTTTGTATGCATCTATCCGAAAAGAATTAATCTACTTGTACATTATTTTTGTACATTTGGTTTCAAAAAATATCCCCAACGACAAATGATCGATTATATATTATCTTCTCTTCTAAACATTCTAAATATGCACATTCTAAATACGCACGATATATTTAATAAAGTAAATTGAATAATATTACAGTATCGAAAAGGTATTTATTTTTGTATTTAATGTTACCTATAAAACGTGATTAAGTTGCTTTCATTGCCCAAAAGTTGTCTTCACGATGAGTATACGTGAAAGGTACAAGTCGTCGTAAGCCATTATAGACCTAAAAAATTCAAGCAATTAACTCAAACCAATATGTACAGACATTATACCATGGATGTCATATTCCAGGATTCCTACCTACTTAAGAAAATTTAATTCTGGAACTATCTATTATATTCTTTTTCAATATATTTTTATATAAGTGTGAATTAATATATTTTTTTTCTTGTTCACTTTTTTTCCTTTTGTATTTAAATAGTAAATGTGAAGCTTGCTTGCGGGAGATTCAGATTAATTAAGATGAAACAAGAGAGCTATTAAATATTTTGAAGAAAGCATCGCTTCTAGTTTATGTTAAACACTAGTAATGTGGTACATACACTATAATAAATCTCACCACCTATTGTAGAGTGACAAGTTATCTAAGTGTTTAGCATAAACTAAGTATTGGTGTTTAGGAGATCGGTCTTATATAAGACTAATCGGGTAACGAATCCCATCCTTAACTAAACCATGTCTCCATCTCCGCTTTTGTACCCTTACCAGTAGCTTCTAAGAACTCACGCCCACACATCTCCTGACTATAATGGTTGGACTTGACTATGCTTGTCGATTGTGCTCCGTGAACCTCCAAGCAAGGCGAGCGTCGAGACACTATTTCTTATACGTCGCCGCAATTCACACATTAGGACAAGTCTTGACAACATGACACGAGAATTAGAAAGGGATTCATTCGTCAATAGGATTTAAAGACCGAGAAGGTGGGAGGTGCACTCTAGTTGAATTTAATTCGAGCATGTTTTGCACCTGATTATATTTTATTTATAAATAATTAAGTTACTTTTTATTCGCACAATTCGTATGTCGACTCATATATTTTCAATTCTTAATTTAAAAATTAATTTTTTTTTTTTAATGAAATTGGACTAAACTCGTCGATCTCATTCTATTAATCCACAATTTTTTGTCCACTCCTAACAAAGAAAAAAAAATGAACTCTTACTTTTCGATTCACTTTTCAGTTAATTTATATAATTTACCGAACACTAAATGAAATGTTTGCAATGTGTTTACTACTAAATATTAGATAGCATTAAACAAAAAAACTAAAAAGAGTAAAAATTTATCTTTCTTATTTATACTATTCGCTAATAACGTATATCTAATTCCGTATTGAAATTAGTTTTTCTAATCAATAAGAAGTCATTATATTCCATATATACAATATATTTGCAAGAAAAAGTAAAGTAAATTTTTACTCCATTACCTTTCAACACGGTATATGATACATGTATCGTAATGCGCATTATCGCGTATGCAACTATTCTTTCTCGATTGATTTTCTTTCGTTTCAAAAGTTCACTGTGTCGAGGTGAGCATTAACAGCGACACTTCCCTAATAAAAATATTTCTTGAGAGGCACGTTCTTAATCAAATTAGAAGTCACATCACATTACATTAATCAAACGTAAATTACATGGAAAAATTCCGAAACTTCAGAGTTAAGCATTTGTTGTCATCCATTTGAAACCACCAATTTGTCTTTTCCTTATCATTTAGCGCGTGCACCTACGCTATGTACGGACAATCAAACCTTGCCGCGCGTGTTATGACTTCTCATTATCCAATAATATAGGATTTGACCAAAAAAAATAAAAAAAATAAAAAAAATATTGAAGCTAATTTCTTGTTAATTATAAGTCGAGACATTAACAACGTTTTAGCTTATTTTTGTCGCAGTTCGTCCTACCAAATAAGTTAAAAAGGCACAGTGTTCTATTTATTCAAACCATCAAACCCTTAAAATGCGGAAGTACTGGTCTCACAATCTCGCTTGTTAGTGCCCATTCCAGCCATGATCACGACACAAAATTACTACTTCCTCCGTCCCATAAAAGATAGACTTACTTTCTTATTTTGTTTGCTACGAATTATAGATGCTTTCCTTGTTGAGAGCATAGATAATTTTTGAATTTTCTAATATGTCCCTATTTAATTGATTAAGTTATTTATACATTAAGTTTGACACACTTGTTGACAAATGAGTGACGTGACAAGATTGTGATGGTTGGATGTGTTAGATATGGAAGATGGTGTGAGATTGTATCTAATGTAAATTCAGTATGTCAGGATATAAACCAAGATGCACATGTAGCCCCTCGTTTGGCCTCCATTAGTTGTCATTATTTGAAATTATAATTTTTGAAATAGTGTTTTTTTTTATAAGAATGTGTGGTTAAAAAAGAAAAAAAAAATGGGTTTAGATGTAATATTATTTTATTGGAGAATGCGTGGTTGATAAAAAGAGAGAAAAAAATTAATTATAATTTTAATGGAAGTCAAACGAGAGCGTAGCGAGATTGATATTTAATATAACTTGTTATCAACAAATATAAATTACTCTTATCTAAATCATTATTTAACATGGGGATAAATTAGAAAAAATATTAGAGCAATTTATATTTCTAACTATATTAATTATAATTTCTTAATTTGTGTGACAATGAAACAAAGCCATCTTTATGGAACGAAAGAAGTATAACATTTTGTTTCGTAAAATTTAATTAGTTTCACTTGCTACTTAGTATTGGGCTGATTGAATGTTACCATTAACGGGATTTTGGTCTCTATTATTCTTTTATTAGTCTATATTATCAAATATGTTGTAAAATATTTTCTCTGTATAATTTTTATTTTATTTATAACAGACGAGTAAAACTAGCACATAATCAAATAAATACAATGATTATGAGACATGGTTTACGGTAAATCATGTTTGCGCAAAATTTTTCAACTATTTAACTACACATTTCATTAATTTTTATTTGTTTGAGCTACATTATTTTGGGAAAATATATTTTAGAATAGTAGATTAATGGAGAATGTGTGGTTGAAAAAAAAGAAAAAATTATTGATGTGATGAAAAATATTATTTTATTGAAAAATGTGTGATTGAAAATAAGTAGAAGAACGAGAATGAAAAAAATAATGTGGTTCAAACATGAGTTAAAATATATCATAAATCTAATATTTATCACAATCGAACAAGACGTTGATTGATTTGCTATGTAAATTTTGGTCAATCATTAGGTTATTTTTCCTTCAAGACACCCGTCCACACACCAAAAAATAAACCGGTTTTGTTACGGCACACTTTGGTTGATAATTTGATTGACATTGTGTGAGGTGATCAACGTTTTTGCCCTTAATTTTAATAACACTTAAAATAATTAATGTCACGGATTTTGACAACACACAATATCAATAAAGATATTACCCAGGAATGATTCAAAATAAACAAACAAACAAATAAAATAAAGACAAATAGAAAAATAGATCGGGATAAATATATCTATTAAAAAAAAAAAACATGTAAAGTATGCAATTTTTTTTGTTTATTTTTTGTTGATAAGGAGCGGGCAAACTGACAAGCCGCTGTTCTGGTTTTTTTTTGGTACCTTCTTCTTGGATTTCTTTTTAATAATCAATATCGACTTTCAAGTTTCAACCATTTCATTAAGTGATGTTAGTATACAACCAACACATAAACAAAGGAATATATGAAGTCCATCATGGTTGAAAAAAAAAAAGAAAAAATTATTGATGTGATGAAAAATATTATTTTATTGAAGAATATGTGATTGAAAATGAGTAGAAGAACGAGAATGAAAAAAATAATGTGGTTCAAACATGGGTTAAAATATATCATAAATCTAATATTTATCACAATCGAACAAGACGTTGATTGATTTGCTATGTAAATTTTGGTCAATCATTAGGGTATTTTTCCTTCAAGACACCCATCCACACACCAAAAAATAAACTGGTTTTGCTACAGGCACACTTTGGTTGATAATTTGATTGACATTGTGTGAGGTGATCAACATTTTTGCCCTTAATTTTAATAACACTTAAAATAATTAATGTCACGGATTTTGACAACACACAATATCAATAAAGATGTTACCTAGGAATGATTCAAAATAAACAAACAAACAAATAAAATAAAGACAAATAGAAAAATAGATCGGGATAAATATATCTATTAAAAAAAAAGACATGTAAAGTATGCAATTTTTTTTGTTTATTTTTTGTTGATAAGGAGCGGGCAAACTGACAAGCCGCTGTTCTGGTTTTTTTTTTGGTACCTTCTTCTTGGATTTCTTTTTAATAATCAATATCGACTTTCAAGTTTCAACCATTTCATTAAGTGATGTTAGTATACAACCAACACATAAACAAAGGAATATATGAAGTCCATCGATAAGAAATGTGAACAATAAAAGCATGATAAGCTAGCTCGTGGATCAATTTATTCTCATCGCGAGGAATATAAAGATTAAGACTACTGCCAACATCCCGAAGCAAACTAGATGTATCACTCAAAAGCCCCGCATTTGTGGCTAAAAAAATGATAGACGAAAAACATTGGACATCACATAGGTAATGAGTTACATTCCACATCTCTCAAATGGTATTCAAACTGTTGAGCAAAGAGAAAAACACAACTAGAGTTTTAATTTAGTTGAGAGCTAGAGGTTTTTATTGTAAATACACAATATATTAAATCTTTTAAAACTTGTAAAATCGTGTTAATAATTGACGAATATAATTTTATTATTGAAAATGAATAATAGTATTAAATCTCAAAATGGGACATTCTCGGAGACTCATTTGATAATTTTAAAGGTGTTGGACTACTTGAATTTGCTAATCTATCATTAGATGAGCTAGAGTTGAAAATTATTATTTTTAATGATAATGAAAAACCGATGTTGTGATGCTGAAGAAAAAAGTTGGAACAAGAATTAAGATAAAATCATTTAGTATTTTATTTTATTTTTATTATTTCCGTTTAATTTTTTTATATTAATAAAATTATGATGAATTATATATATATAAAAATATATACACGTATTCACCTATCCTATTTTTATTTTTTTTTAAATTTGTATCGACGTACCGTATTCTATCATACTCGAAATCGTACTTTGTAGCTCGCCCAGTCCGTCCAAATAATTCAGAGCTCCACATCGCAAACAGAGAAGCCCATCATCTGCATAGAGAAACATGCCATCGCACCTCGAACCCCCCCTCCACCTCACCTCACCTCACCTCACCTCACCTAGAAACCCATCACGGTCGCAACGAAGAGGGGCACCACTGACTCTCCCTCACCACCTGACTCCCACTCCCTGGGCCCTCCTCATCTACCGCTAAACATCTAAGGCTCAGCCCATGCACCACCATGTTACCCCTCACCTCAACCTAACTCACTATTCCGATGATATTTTTTTTTGATTTTTATGTGTATATTTTAAATAGTTTATGAAGTTTTTATTTACCATCACATAAAATATATAAAAAAAAGTGAAAAATTGTTGAAAATTTTCATTTTCATAAAGTCTCTTTAGTATCATTATATTTTCAAACTTCAATACCCATAATGCATCTAAAAAGTAACATGTTTGATCAGTGGCGGATCCAGATTTCGAGGGAGCACAAGTGGCCATTGATCGTTGACCGTTAATGGCTGCAATAAAAATCAAATATATCTATTACTATATTTCTGGTATATTTGATTTTACTATTTACCAAATGTTATAGTGGGCAAATTTTTCATAATCCCAAAGGAGAGCATAGGTTTGAATCTTCCCCACTGCATTGGTTTTAATAACAATGCTTCAAAATGAAGGAAAATATTAAACTAAAAATAACTAAATAAAGGATTGTTCTTTTAGAAAGTTGAACTCAAAACCTCTCTTACTAAATGAGTTTCTTATCAACTGAGCTACAAGAATTGCATAAAAATAAACAAAATTATCAGATATATATCCCAACTAAAAATAACTAAATAAAGGATTGTTCTTTAAAAGAAAATGTAATATTTCAGAATTTTTTTCTCGATTAAATTACACAGAGCCAACTTATTTTAAAAGTGAAAATTTGTCTTTTTTTTTTTTCAATTTTTACAGATACATGATCAATTTCTTTTTTTTTTAAATACCATGTTAATTAATAAAATTAATTCATAAAAGTGATTATATCATGTTACTTTTATATTAAAATCAAAATTTCACTTCAACATTTTTACGCGATAACAGGTTAAAAATCAATGTCTTATTACTTTATTACTCGTAGAGTAACATATATGTTACTTATTTTTTCGTGTTGCTGCTCTATCCCAAACTCTAACGTCCCT
Organism: Fraxinus anomala; assembly: GCA_903798345.1. Classification (NCBI taxonomy): domain Eukaryota; kingdom Viridiplantae; phylum Streptophyta; class Magnoliopsida; order Lamiales; family Oleaceae; genus Fraxinus; species Fraxinus anomala. The sequence continues at coordinate 23,885 of CAIGRN010060006.1, forward strand.
TCCAATGCAATTTCCAACCATAGTTGCCGCCTTCCACAATCATCACCACCACCATCATCCAAATCAATTCTTTTATTTTAAGAAGATTACATTACTAATGGAAAATGAAAATGTTACTAGCTGATTAGAAACTTATATTAGACCCCACCACTAAAGGAAAAAGGACAATGATTGATATATTAGAAACATATAGCACGAACTTCAATATTCAATATGGAACACAACTCTGTATTTCATGGACAAAACTGTGTCACTACTTCGTCCAAATCTGTTTACTTCAGCGCTTACGGCATCTTCAATGGCAACGTAGAAGTTGCTTTAATGATACATCAAATATAGTGCAATTTTTAGTGTA
>CAIGRN010060015.1:0-14390 GCA_903798345.1 Fraxinus anomala
TCAATGGTCCTATTTGGGCCTTTGTTCTGGACTTCCCCAATTAGACTTCATTCTTTAGGCTATTTAATTTGGGTTACACTTTTTGTATGTCAACAATAAGATAAAATAAACTCTGCAATTTCCGTATATATCAAAAAAATTGTACATGTCTATTAATATCATTATTCAGCAACCATGATTAACAATCCACAAGTTTCATTTATATATTTTTCGTCACCATTCTACATTTCTTTTTTCTTCCCAATTTTCCTTGTACATATTTGAAACCGATAGCAATAAAAGCAGAAAATCATTTAAAAATAATCAAATTTTTTTCATCGAACTTGTCCTTCTTGGAATGAACCCTCCCATCTGTTCCAGCAATCATAGTATACTTGTCTTTTCTAGTCAAATTTGTGCACTCAAACCCTAATGTTCCACCCAGCACCCTTTGAATATAATTTGCAACTTCAATGGCAGATTTTCCGCCCCTGCAAGTCAGTTCTGGAGGCAGTTGATCCAAGAAAGTGATCTCATAAACGGGTCTCGGGTTCATGAACACGAAATACGGATCCAAAAATTTGTACCCTCGGGCTGACGTCCCGTAGAAAACACTTTGTTTTGTGTTGATCGCCACTGGCACAATTCTATCAGTAAGTTCGGCAAAAAGTGCACTAAACCTTAGTAAAAATGGCTCTCTACAAGTTGTACCCTCGGGACATATTACTAGGTCACCTTCCTCGAGCAAACGTTTGATATTTTCCGCGTCTTTTTCTCTTTCTCTTGATAGTGCAACCGCTTTAATCGGTGAAATGAGTTCGGAGAATTTACTTATGCTATAAGTGACACAACTTATTTTTCGGCCTAGTGCGACTGCGGTGACAACCGGGTCGAGGACGGTGCGGTGGTTGCAGACGAAGAGAACGCCGCCTCTTCCGGCCGTGGGAGGCGGAGGAGGGGTGCCGTTGACAATGAGCTTAATTCCAAGAATCATATAGTTGTATCGAACAATTTTTTCTGGCAAGGGGATGTTCAAATAAACCCTAATGAGAGAGAGAATAATTCCAATTGGCATCCATAAGAAGGTCACAAGAGCCACCAGAGGTGTAGGTTTTTGTACTAAACGACCCTCATGAAAAATGACTGGGCACCGAAGTCTGTTTCTTGGTAGTGCCTCAGTGCTTGTTCTAGGAACCATGTATCCTTCCTGCAATTAGCATGGAGAAATTACTTAATTATTTATAACTTATATATAGAAATAAATAAAATTTTCTCTTTTTTCACAATCTATAGGGAAAATTGAACTTTTAGTCATCAAACTATTATTCCAGTAGCAAGTTTATCCTCAAACTTTTTTAGTTTCACAAATCCCAAACGGCAGAATGAGTTCAATTTTTATAAAACTATCACGTGGCCCTCCGCTTTCAACTTTATGAAGATACTTGGAGTGGGGCATGTTTTCATAAGGAATACATGACAACATAAAGAAGATTTTGAATGTTTTCGGTCTTAGTGACTGGTTGTGCAACTGGAATGTAAAGTTTGGCTTTGAGGGATCAAATTGCTCATTTTTTTAAGGTTAATGGCCTACTTGCTATTGTGATAATAGGTTGAGGACCGACTCTTCAACTTTTACACACACATATAGTCCATGTTTGGCCCCATTTTATAAAATTCATATGTCTCCAAATTTATTTTTAACCACACATTTCATTGAATTCACTACTTCTATCAACTTTTGAACCATAAATTTATAATTTTTATCAAAATTTATTAAAAAATTATGTTTTACATAAGCCAAAAGGGGACATAATCTTGGTCCTTTTGATAGGTGTGTAATGGATGGGTGGAGAGTGGGTAGATGAAGAAACGATGCTCTTGTGGCAATCTAATCGAGGCAGAAAATGAAGCAGACTAACCATTTTTTATTTCCTTTTTGGAGAAAAAAGTACAAAGTTAACTTAAAGTGTGACTTTTCATGAGAGAGATATGTTGAGTGAAAAAAAAGAAAAACGGTTGGAAGTTAAAGATGCGTGTTGGATGTAAAGTACATGCCAACCCTTTGACAACTATAATATGCCCCTATTTGATGACTATTATTTGAGAAAATTAAGCTTTGAATAATGAATTTTTAGATAATATGTGATTAAAAAGTAATTTTTTAAAAAAAATTTAAGTGTAAAATATTTTATTATATAAATGTGTTGTTGAAAATAAGTATAAAAATTAAATAATTTTAAAATAATGGTCATCAAACAGGGGCTACTATAATGTGACAACGTACATTCAATTAATAATCGACAAGAATAAGTGATGGAAATAAAGAAACAAAAGAAAAATAGAAGGAAAAAAAAAAAAAAAACATCATTGAGCACTTGACTAATTGTTCCCACCTACTTTGTCATGCACGTAGGTTCATTAATACACACAACAATCAATCTTTGAATTAAAAGTTCTTAACTTGTGATTTTGTTAATTTATGATTTACGTGGTTTTCGTATTTTTAATTCTTACATGTTTGAAAATTCGGTAAATTAACTCCCAAATAATGAAAGAATTGAGATTCAGAGTGTGTTTGATGTACATTTTTTTAGGAGAGAATGCATTTTATTATGATATAATGGTGAATATGTGGTTGAAAAAGAAAGAAAAGATATTGATGTGATGGAAAATATTATTTTATTAAATAATGTGTAGTTGAAAATGAGTAGAAGAATGAGATTAGATAATGAGAATATAATTCTCACCAATCCTATCAGATTATAGAGAAATAATTACCTTGCATATGGACATGAAATCATGGTCAGTCAGTCTGTCCCCAAGACCTAAATCTGGTACATTTGTCCCAAATTCTTTTAAAATGGCCAATTTTTTGTCTTCTCCAACAAGAACACCTGGTTTTTGAACAAACCCAGTTGCACGTCCAGATTTTGTCACCTCTAACTCTGTTCCTAAGACCTTATCAGCCCCGAAATAATTCTTAACAAAATGTTCCACCATAATTCTAGGGCTTGCAGTGATTATATATCTTTTGCCAAAAGAATTGAACACCCTCCAAGTTTCAGGGTGCACATCTTCGGCATAGAATTTAGGCAAAACAGACCTGGAAACGAGCTCAATGTCACAGATTTTAAGCCCCGAAAAGGCAATGAAAATAAGTGTTTTAATGGCTAGTGATTCAGATACAAATATGTATACAAAATACACGAATGGAACCGACGCTAGAAGCACCAGTGCCCTCAACAGGCTACCTGCCTCTAGAGCCACCAGCATGTAGTAGGGAAAAGCACTTCTTGATATCAAAAGTGTGCCGTCTAGGTCACTTGCCACCGTCTGATTTGAACGCCCTTCAACGTGGCATTTTGTTATCGGTTCAAAATGCCGATGAGCAACCATTTTAGAGAGAAAGATGGAAATCTAGAAAGATAAAGGTACAATGTGTGTGACCTCTACGTTACAAGAGGATCGAGGAGGGGTTTAAAAAGGAATGAGCAACATGGACATGATGAGAACTGTCTTATAAAATGTGTGTGTGTGTGTGTGTGCATATAAATATTACGTGGTTGAGAAAGAAAGTGAGAGTTGTATTTATTAATTTATGTAAAACAAGATTGGCTGCTTTGAAACTTAAAATTAAAGGAGTTGTGAAGAGTAGGGTTCAAAGTAGTTGAATGCCGACGTTAACATTCAATTAGCCTACTTTTTAGTTTTTGGATGCCACTCTGCCCGCGCCATTATCGTACATGACTTCACTAGATTGGCTTGAAGAGAGTTTTATCTTACTTACCTGGTAAGTTGAGTTCATAATTGACACATAGATATGTGCATGTACATCTATATCTACAATTTCAACTAACACGTAGGTATAGGGTAAAATTTCACATTGCTTCAATATGAAAACAAAATAAAAATATGAGAGTTAGAGCTATCCATTTAAAGATGGCATTTTAAGAGAAACCCCAAAATTCAATTTGATATTAAATCCAAATAATTCTAAAAAGAAATTTAATTTGTCTAAAACTTGAATGAGCAATCATATTACTAAGAGTGTGTTTGATTGACTATATTTTTCATGAAAAAAAATGTCACCAAAATTCCTACTTTTTGGATATTTAATTGAAAATTTTTTCAATAGAAAATATTTTTCAACTTTTAGTCATGTGACCATATTTTTTTAAAAAAACAAGGAAAATATTTTCTTAGGGAGAGATGATTTTTATTTTTCAGGTAATTCACTGTTTCTTTCTCTCTCTCTCTCTCTCTCTCTCTCTCTCATCTGTCCCCCCTCTTTCATCTATCAACCAATAAAAAATAGACAAATATAATATTTTTTAGGTTGAAAACTAAATCAATCACACACATTTAATTAATAATTTTCATACAAATAAATTCTAAACAATTAAATTGTCTAAAATTTATTTTCTTTCTCCACAAATTCCATACTCAAAACCAAACTCACCCTAAATCAATTTTATTAAACAATTCACCATCCTATGGAGAATATTAAACATAAACTCCAAACCAGTTAAATGTAAAACAAAAAATCGACTTGACTTACTCCTCTTAATAAAAGCTGGCGTATTGATTAGGCACTTCAAGACTCAACAAAACACATTTAGTCATTAAAAGTCACCATTATCTTAACAATAATCTGTGCAACACGAGGCCACAGGATCCCTTAGGGTTTGTTTGGGTCAGATTAAAATCTGATTTTAATCCAATTTAAAGTCAAATAATTAATCTTAACTACATATTTCATGGATCACACATCTTTTCAACTACACATTTCAAAAACTTCTATCACAGTCCAGTAAAAATTCAATTTTAATTTCTACCAAACACCCTCTTAATCTAGTGGCAACTGTTTCTACTTCTGCATAATATTATGAACAATTTCACACAAAAAAAATACAGATACTCACATGGGGGGTGGGCACCATGTGAATTAAATATTGCCAAAAATAGGGGCCCACTTATTTGTGTATATTCTGTATGCTTTCTCTGTGTGTGTGTATTTTTTTTTTTTCCTTCTGTACACATGGACTATTAATCTATTATGATGACAAAAGAATGTCACTGTTCTGACATCTCATCACAAGTTGTTCTCCACACAATACGGATATGGCTAAAAATCAAAACTTCAACAGGACACACTGTAAATATTTCCAGTTTCCAATGGGTCCCTGATTCAATGCAACCAATCAAAATGCACATGATCAGCCCAATAGTTGGGTCTTTCGGTTCAAATTGTAAGTGGCTAGCCAACCAGCCGTTCAAGCCGAATGGAAGCTGGCTAAAGGCTGAGAGCTAGCTGTTTAATGTTTTTCACTTTGCCTATGAAATAAGTTTCCAAGAGGTAGATGAACTCCAGACTAACAACCATTACTCAAAGATTTCACCATATATTTTTTTTCTTGTTTGTGAAGAAAGAATTAACTTGAAAGCAATTACACCCTTGAAATTGGATAGGAAATCTTTTTGTAGTTGGGGTTAGGAACTAATTATGTGGGCATGTCCATATCGTTTTTTTTTCAGTCTCATAAGTTATCGATTCAAGTTGTTTGCTTGTCTAGACCATTTTCATATTCTCTTTCTTATTGATTCAAGAGATAGTTATGAATATTCGAACCATGATAATATTTTGGAAAGTAGTCTTTTCATTCATAAGACATTTCTAATTCTTTGATCCAATCACAATTTATATAACTTGATTGCACCATTTCTCATATGTTATTATTAGCAGAATTATATTACTACTTGCAAAATGACAAGGAAATATGAGGTGTACACTTGTGGTGCATTAAGTAAGTAAATAAATAAAATATAAATGTAAACTTATCTCATTTAAAATTTCAAATTTTTTAATCAAAATTCAATTTTTTTCGAAGAACCAACAATACATGTATATATATTCAATATTATTTTGAGGATTGAGTAAGAATTATGAGAATAAGCAGCTCAAGGAAGCAAGAAGGATGAGACTCTCCTTAGGTGTCCCAAAATAATAATTTAATTATATAGATATACACACACACTGTGAAAATATGCTAGACTAGGGGTGGATGGGTAGGGGTCATGTATGCATTTAGGTGAGGTCAAATTCATCCAACGAAAATGAGTAGGCCGCGTTTTTGAAATGGTCAGGTCAAATACGCTATTCAACACACATAAGCCTAACTTACTAATTATTCACCACAAAGACTTTTTTAACATTAAAAGACAAACACATCATTTGTTTCAAAATTAAAAAGCGTGATTTCTCCTCTTGAACCTCAACCCGGACTCCCTGGACCACCCTGACCCCCTGAACCACCGGGACCACCCGAACCTTGAATCCCCGGACCACATTGACCCCTAGATCATCCGAACCCCTAAATCTCATTAACATATAACATATATGTTGTGATTTCTTTACAAATTTGGATTTCTTCAACATAATAAAAGATTTTTTTTTGTTTAAATATTTGAATATTAAAGCTAAAAACACATTATCCATCAATATTATAAACAAAAAAAAAATCAAATTTAATCAAATAATATGAAGAAACCTTGAATATGTGGATTGATGAAAAAACCTTGAAGAATGACGGTGGAGATGGAGACGATGAATAAACATTGAAGAACAAGAACTTGTAAGATTTTCAAATTTTCAATATTCAAAATGGAGATAAAATGGGTATTGTCACTACTTTAAATTTTTTACTTTTTTTTTTTTACTTAAATTTGGTCAAAGGTCGTTATGGAAAAATGGTTGGATCAACCCACCATCTACCACCATTTCTTCAAATGAGGACCCAACTCTATGGATTTCCTTTGTTTGATACAACTTGTTCTGAAATAACTATATTTTATGACTTATATGTGCTATTCAACATAATTAAGTGTGATTGTGACATAGGGGAGACAGCAATTTAATTCATATCTCTTGCATCGATCATGCACTTGAAATATAATTTGAGTAAGTTTTCGAAAGTTTGAGAATAATATCATTCATATTTTAATAGAGTAGTTTCGATATCAATCAGTCTAAATTTTCAGTAATTCTTTTTATTTTTCATCATACGAATTATAATATCTTCTTCTCAAAAAGGTGATAGCAAAAAGTTAAGAATTTTTGCAATTATTAGTAGTACCACGAATTGAACAAGACAATCTCAAATTAACCGTTTCATATCCTAGAGGTCTTCAAGCATCGATTAATGTATGTGTTAGATGATCACATTATTGTTTAGTCTTGTTCCTGTTATAAAATGCTTTTTAATAAAAATAAATAAATATTTTTTAAAATCAAATATTATTTTGAGATTCCAATTTTGTTCTAATGCATTTAAAATTTATAACCCATTTAAAACATAGTTTTTGTTTACGCTTCCTTAAATTAAAGTTGGCCCGGTCGGTTTGATTCGGTCCGATTGATGAAAACCAGAATAAATTGAGTACCAAACACTTCTATGTACAGCAAAAAAGCACATTAATTAATACTTTAAATGCCACATTATCTGGTTTTATAGGAGAAACGATATAGACTTTGGTGCATAAATTTTAGTTTTGAAGCATTTATATTATTGGAGCATGGAGTTGTTGAGAGCATATGGAATATCCTTACAGTCCCAACTGTTTCGACGGCTTCTGAAATGTCACCACACAATTATGTGTGACCAACCTCAGTTAATTAACAATCTTAAATATGTTGAAACCTTCATTACTTCTAAACAACATGTCACTGTACAGTCTGTACGTATCTGAACCCAAAATATTTTCTATCACAATGTGAAATTTGGTGTCATTTTTCCTCGACTGTGTGTGTGTATTGGACTCATACATTAAAAATAAGAAAATTTCATAATTTCTTTTACACCATTTAAAAATTAAATGGGCCTTGGGGGAACCTGGGCTAAAGCCAGGGCCACCCCCGCCCCGCCCCTGAGGAAAAGGAAAGGCTTATGAACGGAAGAGCTTATGACAGGCTTGGCCAGCTTTTTTCAAATTTGACGGTCAAGTTCCCTGCTACTCGACCTGCTTCGTTCCTTTTCTAAAGCTCTATTTGCGAATGAAGTGTTGGAGCACCGGAAACTATTGTAACACCGGAATATTCTTATAAATTTTTTGTTCGACCTTGTGAATCTAAACAGAAAGGAAAACAAGAAGAGTAAGTACTAGAGTTTCAAAGAATTTAATCTTATGGAAGAAAATACAAAGGGTCTAAACATTCTAATGAGAAAATTATCCAAATTACCCTAACCAAACAAGTTAAATAACAATACCATCCTTAAGAGTAATATAAAATATAAGTACTACTTTAACAAAGTTCAACATCATACGTCCTAACAAATGTAAAATGGATGTTTAACCTTATAGAGATCTTTTTGTTATAATAATTCTTGTAGTGTTTATCCTTTTCATCCAATTAGATATAATCATATACGTACATCCTCTTTTCTTCTTTTTATAATGAACTTAAATACGTAAATAATCACTTTAATTAGTTCTTACTTTGGTCAATTTAAGAAAGTTGATATAGCCCATTTTCATAAAGTTCTTATAATGATCCATTGTACGTGAAATAAGTTCTAAATGCTCGTAAACATTAAGCCCATATTTGGTAACCATTTTAAATTTTTTTTTCTCATACTCATTTTTAACCACATTCTCAAAATAAAATATTCTTTACGTAAACCCAAAGCTTTTTTGTACTTTTTAAACACATATTTCAAAAAATATACTATTCAAAAACTCATTATTCTCAAGTAAAATGGCCGTCAAACAGTGGCTAAGAGTGTTGAGGAAATATGAATGAGCACATATTTCTTTTCTAATTAGTTGGTTTTCGAAGTCGAATTTCGTATAGTTTCGAAGTCGAATTTCATATTCTGTATGAGCTTGATATAAGCATGTTTAAATAGATGAAGTAATTGGAAATGTGGTCACGGATTGACCATAGAACCCTGTTCAATAAGTGAAACGCGTTAGTTGTCTGTTTTCAAGTTGGGCAGTGAGGATCGGAAAAGGGCAATCACGCATTCTTAAAATCAACATTTTTAAGACCAAAGAGTCGGACGGAAAGGGAGGAAAGATCTTCGTTCCTAGTTCTCCTGTAGTTGGAACCTTCATAACCACAAGAATTCTTAATTAGAATGGATTCCAACTCAGCACCTTTTGAGTGAGATTTTTGAGAAGAGTTGTTCTTTGTTGGAAATGTATCTAGTTCGTTCGAACATATATTTGAAAAAAATTGAACCCATAAATATAAAAATAAGAATTAGGTTCTTATTCCGATTTATAGAAGAAAAGTCCGGATACTTTATTTAGTAGTGTAAGGACAAGATCTGTGGGCTTGCTTTCACTCCGTTGACAGTTTTAAAACTAAGACGGAAATTTGTTATTTAGTTGTTTAATTTTATTTATTTATAATTTATTGATCGATTATATTTGTAATTCCAAATCTTGAGACGATTAGTTGTATTCTATTCATAAAATGGATTGTTTACATGTGGCATGGAAGACCCGTAGATGTTTCATTTAAGGGTTCATCATGTCACATCGTGTCTTGATCTTTAATTTGTTTTCTTTTTATCACTTGCACAATTATGATAATTGACGTACTTCGAGAATACACTTAAAATTTGTATAAGTAGTTTTGCACTAAAGAAATTGAATTTTGGATTTCTGGTTTACTGCAAACAAACTTTAAAAGTGATCACTCCGGCGTTCGAAGAGAACCGTTAACTCAATGCTTATTGCAGTCTGTTTTCACTCATGCGTTCGAAATGAACTCAAATAACAAAAACATATTCGTAGAATAACAAAAACATCAGTAAAGCTATTTTCATAGAGTAGCATGGCTTGAACTCAAATTACAGTATGAGTGATTTCTCTATTTTAATTTTCGAGTTATTCATAGCATATCTCAAGATAACAGTACGACGTATGAGTTCTTAGAAATGAATAGAAATTAATCGGGACGCAAAAATAAGCTACTTCAAAAACATAAATTATCTAACAATAATGTTTTGAGGATTTTCCATGATCCTTGTGGATATATGGCTTCTAACATGAATTGTTGTAGAATCTGATTCAACTTAAAAGTTATTTTATGCACAACTTGAAGTGACCAACTAGGTATAAATCTAGTAACACAGTTGAAAAATGAAGTAATTGTACGTGTGGAGTATGTCTGAAAATAACAAAGAAGTCAAGAGTAATATGCGTCACTCACTTGATGGGCCTGGCTCAATCACATTGATGATTCTGATCGTCAGTCTAAGGAACATGGTAAGTATAAAGGAAGTTCCAATTTATTCGGACAAAAGTTTGACATTTACTCTCGGAAATGTTATAACTTAGGAATTTCAGGTAAATAATTACCTTGAATTCCGTAAATATCAAAATTTTCCCGTGAAAACAAATAAATTTCAGGTAAATAATCACAATTGGTAGGTTGGGGACACAAATGCACCTAGTGTAAAAGATTGATGACCTCCACTGCTATTTTCCCTCGAGAGAAGTTTTATAAAACTTGGAATAAAATGGTACCTATAAATATTTAATGTGGCTTTTTGAAAAATTAGTCACATTCCTTAAACTTGGAAAAATCAAATATCTCTTTTAGGTTTTGTAATTGTGTATAAAACAAATTAAAGTAATTTATTATGATTCTAGCCAAACAATATGGTAAGTACTAAGTAGTTCAAATTATATTTCTCTTCATCAATTTCGCTCAATAAAACTTTCCTTGTATATGTTGGATTCTAAATTTTTTTCCTCCCTTTCTACCGGTGTCAAGCGATAGCGTTGTGCCTATGCTTGAATATAGAGGATCAAAGCTTCATAGAAAACATGATTTGATGGGATTGGGATCTCTAAATTATGTCTGAACAAAACATAACAACGATTATACGATTGTCGCGCTGGTCAAGATATTTTTGAACTTTTTATTATTATCGCTTTCATGTCAATCTAGTATTTTTAGCGATGCAAGGTGCTTGACTAATTTATGATGTTACTAAGATCTTGTTACGTGACAAGTTTATATATATGATGTTACTAATAACTTGTTCGGTTAACAATTTTAAAGGTTAACTTAAGATTTTACGATCTAAGTCACTTTCATTTACTTTGTCTTACAATATACGTGTGTCATTGTGACGCTGCCTATCTACATAAATATCTCTTGAAGAATGCAACGATAACAATATTTTTGGACGAAAATCATGATTAAAGGCAAAATATTCTAATCAATGAAATGTTAAAAATAAGAATGTGACAGAAAAAAAATTAAAGATATAAATGTAATAATGAATAAAGGTTAATGGCATCTAATATAACTAAAATGTGGTGTTTTTATTTTTAAAAAAATTTGAATAACCACCCTTTTACATATTTGAAATTTTGTTGATTGGAAGGATAGCTTGAAATTAGGAATTGAAACAAAATTGAAGATTGTATTTTAATTAATTTATTAATCAAATGCCTAAGAAACCAAAAATTGTTAGAAGGGTATCATTTTTCAAAACACAAAACTAAACAGGGATTTTAACTTATTACACTTGTCTTAGTATGTTTGGGAAGTTTTTATAAACAATTTAAATTATAAATAGATAAAAATAAGTAAATAGTACTTATGAATTAGGATAAAAATTGAGTATTTGTAAAAATGAGTCAAACATAGATTTATGCTATTTTTACATGGGTTAATTGAGGCCCATAACGGGTCTCATTCAAGGATGGATGTTGGTTGGGTAGTTTAAACGGGCTTATCCATTTTAGTACTTCTATATAAATTAACAAAAAAAAAAAAAAACACTTCAAATGAATTTTATTTTTTTTTTATTTTTTTTCTTTGTTCTTTATTATTAAAATATCTAAAATTTGTTTTCACCTATTAATTTATTATTTATTCAAGATTCCAAGAATTACGAACAAAATGCAGTTTTAGTGGAATCCACTTAGAAATATGTGTTGGGAATCTGCACAAATTTTCAATCAGAAATTGTTGTTGTCTGCCACAATCTCAACAGCCTCGTGTACCCGACAAGAAAAAAGAAATCGAGTCCATGGAATCGTTACTCTTGAAGAATTAGCTTTCCCTTTGCAAAAAACAATATGTGGGCTTAATTAGAACAGTCACGCTATGCGTACTCTTTCCTTTACACATTTTTTTACACTTTTTCACTGTGTCAACATTTACACTCTTGATTTTGAACTCCTCCATCACATTATTGCACAAATTTTCTTCACATAGGAGGGAATGCCATCCAAGTTATAAGAAATAATGTACATATATGATTATCCTAATTCGACATAGGAGGAGATGCGAAAATACAGATTTTATTAGGGTAGACAATTTTATCGATTTAGGTCTCCTTAGCTTAGCAAGTGCTACAAGATCTCGTGTATTAGCTATCTGGTTATAGGTGGAATATGTTAATATGAAACATTTTCCTTTTTCAAGTGAAATTTCGTAGTGTATAAAGAGTGAAAATTGTTTTGTTGTCGCAAGACAAATTAGTTATAATAAGACTTGTCGAAATAGGTATGGATTGGAGAAACAGATTCCTTGTATATCGAGTAACTGTTGTTAAACCAGATCAAATGCTATGCAAAATTGATTGAGTACTCGAAAATTAAAGTTAGAAGTGCTATTTCAATATGCATCAAAATATTTTCCAGATTGCAATCCAAGTACCTTTTATGAGATTCTTAATGTAATTTAGAATTAAAGATGTCAATAAATCGAGCTGACTTACAGAATTAAAGGGTTCAAATTTCTTTTGGAAGTTCTCACTTTTTCGCTTTTACTTTGGGCAAACTCACCAAAGGCTTTTCATGTCTACTATGGTATTTGTCGAAGTGAAGCCCAAAATAATATCTAATCGAGTGGGTCAAATATTACTTTTAGTAAGCATATTCCTCACGTTTTTCAAGCATCCTGTTTTCCCAAGTTTTCCTTATTCGTGTTTCCTGTTTTGTTCATCAATTTGGATTCAAAGTTTGTCTCCTACTCTCTCAAAATATTCCAAACAGTAAAAAAGGGTTGTAGATTGTCAATGGCTAAAAATATCAAATTACTTACTTATCCAAATAATAGCCTGTAGATTAGGGTTGGTTTTTCATACTTTTCATGTTGTGTGGTTACGGATTTTCAACTTTCAAAAGTGAGGTTATGGATCCCAACTTATTTAAATTGGTAAATTTGAATCCTCAAGTCATCAATACCATCTTGTAGACATTAAAATTGCATGCGACTTTCACGTCTCACTATCGAAAATAAAACCTAATAGCGTAGCATTTATCTCCAATTCAACTTAAAGCCATGAATTATAATATGACGATTTTCCTCACACAAAAATCCAAATTTACAGAATCCAAATAGATTGTGGACTCAATACCTCACTTTTAAAGTTTGAAAATCTTTAACCATTCAACCCTAATTTACTAATAGTTAATGCATAAGTTTGAGTAACTACCCTCAGTAAAGTTGATATTTTTAGGAAAATTCAAACTTGGTTATAGACATGTAGTCTTATAAGTGCATATTATCCACTTATTTATGACTTTTTACTTATTTGTGATTGATTGAGCAAAATCTACCTAATTTAGGCGTAAAAATATTAATTATAGATAAATTCCCAATTTGGTTGCATGTGGATATAAATAACTAGCATGAAAAAATTGAAACTGAACTAAACTAGAGTTGATTCTGAGCTCTTAATGATCAATCAAATTGCAATTGATCAATTGGAAGACTTATAGGTGAAATCAAAAGTGATTCATAGGTTTAGGGAGCTAAATATGACATTTGAAATGATTAGGGACTCAATCAAAAACTTTCAAAATTTACATCAATACGATTAATTGAGGAATGTTGAGGACCAGATTATAAGGGAATAAAAAGTTGAAAGAGCAAAATTATAAAGGTAAAAAGAAGAAAGGACTCGAGTTGGACGAAAGAGCAAAATTGGGGACCAAAACGTACTTCTCCCAAACCTATTGGAGTGCGATCGCACATAAGAAAAGTTTGGGGGATGTACGTTAAAAATGATTGTTGTATTTTGAACCAGAATATTTGATTTCTTTAATTGATTGGACCACTTCATTGAAATTAATTGGGGCACAGAATTGACCTACTTCTTGCCCTATAAATATATAAATAATGTTATTTAGCACAAATTAGGTACTCACACTATTCAATAAATGAATCATATGACATTGTATTTAAGTAAATTTATCATTTTATGTTATGCAGTTGTCATTTAAATTAGTGTTTGACACCAGTTGTGTGCTGAGAAGCGTTACTCTAAATATACTCTTTCATTACAAACAAAGAGGGGGAAGCTGCAGAGGAAGCTAGAAAGCTCAAATATACATTTATTAAGAGAATCAATTGGAGATCAAATTATTATTTCCTGTAA
>CAIGRN010060019.1:0-16575 GCA_903798345.1 Fraxinus anomala
AACCATTGATTTATTTGAGTTAATTGCCACAACACATACAATATTTTCATCAGAAAGAGTGGTACCATCAAGAGCATCTACATCCGCCTTAATTGAGAATAAAAAAGGTACAGAAGCATCAACTGCCAAGGCACCAAGTCCAGTTAAGGCTTACGTGCCTCCCATTCCTTTTCCTCAAAAGCTCAAGAAGAATGAACAAGACACAAAATTTGAAAAAATTTCTTGATATTCTTAAGAAGCTTCAGATCAATATTCCGTTGATTGATGCGATTTACAAATTTCAAGCTAAACAAAATTTTTGAAAGAGATGTTGACAAAGAAAAGAAAGCTTTTGGAGTTTGAAATTGTGGCATTAATAGAGAAAAGTAGTGTAAGAGTGCAAAACAAATTGCCTCCCAAGTTGAAAGATCCAGTGAGTTTTACTTTGCCTATTTCAATTGGAAAGTCTTGTGCTATTAACGCATTATGTGACACAAGTGCTAGTATAAATCTAATGTCGTATTCTGTTTATAGGAAATTGGGATTGGGTGAAATCAAATCAACGTCACTAAAGCTACAACTAGCTGATACAATAATTTCAAAGCCACGTGGTAAAGTTGAGGATGCGCTCCTAAAAGTAGAAATTTTAATATTTTCGGTGGACTTCATTGTGCTAGACATACCAGAAGATCGAGACTTTCCAATTATATTCGGTCAGCCATTCTTAGCAACGGGTCAAACTCTAATTGACTTGGAGAAGGGTGAGCTAATATTGAGGGTGGAGGACAAACAAGAGATATTTAATATTTTTATCCCACTTGAGAACTTTTCCAGCAATAATAATTTCTTTAGAATTGACGAAGAAGAGCCAACTGAATAATGAAGCTGTCAGAATAGAAAATCAAATTTTAGTGGACTTCTTGGTAGAGATGAAAATTGAAATATCAAAATATGGAGAGTAAAAAAAGGGTGCATAAATGAAAATTGCACGAAGTGCAATGATGGCATAACTTGGTTCGAGCCCCCATGATCAAATGTGGCACAAAGTCAAGCTAATGACGTGAAAGAAGCGCTTCTTGGGAGGCAACCCAAGTCTTTTTCTTTTCATTTATTTCGTTTTTGAATTTTAAGATAGTTTAAGTTATTTTAAGTTTATTTGTGACTCATTATCCATGTCCCTCTTCCCCTTAGATCTTTGATATATTAGTTGGTTTATTAGATATTAGAGTTAAGTAACACTTGTTCCAATTATTTGATTTTAATGTTTTATTTGATTTTTCAAGAACATGACGTCGCGGAATATTTTAAACCAACATTGACCAAGGAGCTAACGGGAGCAATATGAAAGCTAGCCATTGAATTACAAGTCATATCAGGGGAGTTTTTTCTTTACATTCTTCTCCACCCCTTTACATACGGATTTAGTATTAAAGATATTGAGGACAATGTCTAATTTAAGTTTGGGGGTGGAAAACATGAGTTTTCATTTTTTATGTGTTTTTGTGTGATCTTATTGCTTCATTTTTTATGTGTTTTTGTGTGATCATATTTATTAAAAAAAAAAAANTTCATTTTTTTTATGTGTTTTTGTGTGCTTTTATTGATTTTAAAAAAAAGATCTTTTTGTGTGCTTGTGTGAGTTAGTTGGCTTGGCTGCAATGATGAATATATTGAATCATGAATTGATCTATGAATAGTGAATAAGTTGCACACTTAGATTAATTTCTACTTTTTCATGTGAAATTTGATATTTATTGAGCACATAAATTAAGTTAAGTATTGTGTAGGAATGAGTTGATTTCATAATTGTATATGTTGAAATAGTGGATCATAGATGCTAAACCCAAAACCACTAAATTTTACATTCTTAAACCAAAATTAGAATAGTTTTGGGGAATATAAATAGGGATTCCATGTGTGAAATTAAAAATCTTGTGTGGATTGTCTAGGGTCAATATGATGCAATTTGGTGAAAATCTCAAGTTAGAGATAGTTTTACTTGAATTTGTGTTAAATAAGGGACATTGCACTAATCATGGCATAAAAAATATATTTTATTAGAAAATTTCTCTTCGTAACCTTTATAACTCGAGCAATAAACCCTACAATGGTCTTTAAAATCTGGTGCCCTATGGTAATCTGATTTGGGAGTTATCGATCGAAAACTCGTTACATGGGTCATTTAGAAAGTATAAGGGAGAGAATTCTTCAAATAAAGAAAAACATCACTTATATAAAAAAAAAAATCAGGAAAAGCAGGTGCATGAAATAGAAGATGCACCAAATGTCTTGATTAAGTTCCAAACACTTATTTAAGGGAATTTAACTTTTGATAAAAGATTATTAGCCTGATTAAGTCCTAGAGATTGAAGCAATCAAATTTAATAGAGAATTCTTGTTTGTTGACATATTGATTTGCAATTAGTGAGATTTACCTAAACTATAGAGATAAGGATAGTATAAAATTCAACCTTAGTTCACACATTTGAAAAGAGAGAAAAGAATAAGTTTGTGGGTGTGTGAATCTTACGAGTGATGAAAGAACATATTTGACCATTGAGGATCAGGAATTGAAACAACTTATGAATTCATAATGCTAGTCTTAATTATTCACACATACAAGTCGATTTTTCATTGGAAAAGTCGATTTTAGTTTATGTATTATGATTTAGAAACTGTGCATATATTTGATATTATAATTTCAATTTTGAGATAAAAAGTCAGGTTAGCTAGCTAAATCATTTTTCATTGCTCGATTGACTGGTCATTAATTAGATAATTAGCATTGCATGTTTGTGTGTTTGTTAAATTTTAGTTTTGTTTGAGGACAAATAAATATGCAAGTTTGGAGGTTTAATAAGTGTATTTCAACACTTACTCGAGGCTTGGAACGATAGAATTTTATTGTTCTTTTGACAAAATACTACCTAAATTATATTATATTGTGTTTCAAAAACTTGTTGCGTTTTTTTTTATATCGCAAGTGTACGATATCGTAACAAGTAATATAGTGGACTTTTGAGTCCGGATTATCGTTCCCACGAGGACTATACTTCAGATCTTAATCTAATTTTTCTAACATTTATTCGACGAAAGCAAGTAAATAAGGACCTTTAAGTCCGAATTATCGTTTCCACGAGGACTATACTTGAGACCTTAATTAGATTTTTCTAACTCTAATTTGATAAAAGTAAGCAAATATTTATGATGATTTTGATGATTTTTCCTAATTACTTTTGATTAATTAAAAATAAATAAAAAATTGCAAATAATGAATAATTGGAGAAACAAATATGTGATGAATATTAGGACATAACAATTTCATCTATTGATCACATTTATATTTAATTCAAGATTCATAACCTAATGTAGTGTTCGGTCGAATTCTTCTATTGTATTCAATTTACCTCTCTCGAGTTCTCATTGAACCTATTTAACTAATTAAATTTCATATCTCAATGCGAATCAATTTTAGTTAAACAAAATACTGGGTCTAAGAATTCAAATTATGACTGTAATAATTAATATAGGTATCTCTACACGTTATGCCAATTTATCGAATTTTACTATTTGGTTTAAACCCTAAACTCATCTCTCTACTCGTAAAGGATTCACAAAATCATTCAATTAGTGATCAAGTAATTAAATGCATAAATATCATAGTAAAAATCAACACATAAAATATAAAAACTAGAATATCAAATTAACGAAATAAAGGATCTCAATTCGACTATATTATTTGCCCTAAAAATAATTTAGTTATGCATAATGTAAAAATAAATTATGCAAAAGAGGAACGACAAAATTTGACGGAACGTGAAGCTGCCGTGTGATCGTGTCTTTTCTTCTCTACTTCTATGAGCGTCTTCTTTGTGCATATATAAAGTCACCCTTTTTCAATTGTGATTCCAATGTTGCCCCCAAGTTTTCTCTCTCCTGCGGTCAATATAATAAAGTAGCATGCATTTTTTCAATTGTCTTTCCTTCCGACACGTGTCTATATTATAATGCTCCACTCAGCCATAACAATTTGTATCCCCCCTTCAGCTTTCTGTCTCTGCCTTTTACTTTTATTTTTCTATCTTGTCTTTCTTGTTTCTTTCGAGCGTCCGTCCTCTTCCCTTTTGTGCGTCTGTTTCCTGTGCATATATAATATGAGTCAACTGTAATTGTGTGTATATAGGAATTCTAATGTAGCCCAACTTTTCTCTTTCAAAAGGAGTCCCCTTCAATTTTCCTTCCTAATCCAATTAATCTATAGCAATTTAATTCTCACAAAACTTTTTTCCTCCAATTCTTTCGAAAGATGCACTTTAATCCTTATTTCCTATTATTTTGCAATTAAGTCATTTTCTTTGGATTTTGCCATTTTTTGTTTCTTTTCTAAAATTTTTTATTAAACATAAAATTTTACCTACAATCATGAAACGAGAAAACGGAATTCACGGACCAAAACGCAAAGAATGGAAGTCTACTTGAACTATGCTATAGCATAGTTCTTTTTACCATGCGGTCACATGGTGTGATGCAGGGCTTTTCGGAGCTGAAAATGGTTGAACTATGCTATAGCATTAAAATGTACCATGCAATAGCATAGTGTACTTTCAGATGAAAAATTATGGTTTCCTTATATGATTTCAACTCTTATGGAAACAAATTTTGGGACGTCTTTAAAAACCTAAGGCCTTCCAGAAGTAGTTACCATGCATTAAAACACATTTTCAGAGATTTTTGGAGCATAGAAGGAAGCAACAAACAAGAAGATCGATTTCAAGACTCGAATATTCAATTCAAACTTTATTTGGGTGATGTTGATTCTTCAATTTTTCTTTTGTTTTCTTTCTCATAACATGTTATGTTAGTTTTCTTTGTATTAGGAGAACGATGAACCGTATAATATGAATTTTTAATTTTTAATTTTACATACTTGATATTGAAATATGTTTTTTAGATATTGAATGATTTATTTTCTCTATAATTATTGTGCACGGTAGTTGTGTGAATGTGATGACCTATTTTATGCATTCGAAAAAAATAGGTTCGAAATATATAAATTGTCATAGGGTCCAATAGATGATAGAAATATACTGTTATACTCTATGTAAATCTTTTAAGTGTTCATAAATATTCATACACTCTTTTATATTTGCATCCATCATAGAAATATAGTCGGATCATATATGAGAGTATGTTTAACATATGTTCATAAAAATTCATGCACTCTTATATGTTCGCATCTGTAATAGAAATATAATCGGGGTCATACATGAGAGTTTGTTTAACATTACTCGAGAGAGATTGTTAAATAAAATAGGAACATTAATTCATCAAAATTTAATCATAGTCAAAGTGTAGAACTAAGGTTAAAAAGGATTATTGCATGAAAATTCGGGATCTTAGTGCATTTGTCATTTATTAAACACATTAATTTGCATTTAGAATAATTTTTATTTAGTTTAGTTAATTTACTCATAATTGCATTAGTAGATTATTTTAGTTATAATTTTGTCGCAAACAAACACAACATATTATTCTTGTTACGATAATTAAAATTAAACTAATCAATCTCCGTGAGACGATACTTGGACTCAAAATTCATTTTATTACTTGTTAACGAACCGTACACTTGCGGTGGTTTTAATTCGAAATATATTTTCGTGAACAGATTTTTGGCATCATTGTTAGGGATTGAGTTTTAGTTTAATTTTATTTACCTCAACACTAATTCGAACATTTTTAGTTATTTATTTCCTTTCATTTTAGTTTATCTAATATTTAAAAATTAAAAAATTAAAAAAAATAAAAATTGACCAAAACAAGTTTTTGGGGAGATGAGTGATTTTTAAAATTTTACATGTTTCATATGCTCATCATACTCATTTTCACATGTTTAGTACAAAATTCGAGGTCCAGGAGGTCAGGGATGATCAAACAATCAAAATTTTTGAAATAGGCACAATCTTCCTTTCTGATAGTCTATGCGACAGCATAGTTCTTCCTACCATGCAGTCGCATCTAAAACATCAGGGCCTAAATTGGCCTTGAATTTTTGTTCAATGCGACGACATTACTTTACACTATGTGATCACATAGAGTTAAAATACAACTTCAAACCAGGTTTTAAATCCCCCTAACTTTACACCACACACACAATGCTTCCCCTTCTTCAACACACATGACCACTCTCCAAACACTATGCACACACACGACACTTTGCATTTCATAAGTACACGACACTCAAACACGCGTGTCCCATTCATCAATTTTACCTTCAATTCCTCAATTTCTCTTCCTCAGAGAACTTCAAGGTATGTATCGTCTCTCTTTGCCCTCCTTTCTATACAATGGATACTTTGTTGTTTGTGGATAAATTTGGTTAATTGAGGAGTATAGGCATTAGGTAGATTGTAGAGAAATTGTTTGGGATTGAATTGTGAATATATTGGTTGGATTTGAACTAAATTTTCATCACATTGTTAAAACAAATTGGGTTTCCTACTAGGTATTTGATAAATTGCATAGGTGAAAATTTATGTTGAATTAGGGTTCATGTCTCAATTGACATTGTTGGTACTGTATATACTTTAAGATGATTGATCGGATCCAAAGTTCCGTCATACTCTTTTATGCAGGGATACTTGAAGCTGTCGGGTAAGAGGTATGACAAAATCTTTAGGGTCTACGAGGTGTTAGGAGTGAAACTCCTTGACCTATGAGTATTTCAAAGCATACCAGCTACAATTTTTTCCTAAATGATCCTGGCGAGTTTAGTGGAGTTTATAGTAATTGATCTCGAGTCCAAGGTAGTGCGATGTGCACCTGTGGTTCCGACCTTACGGGGGCCTGAAACGTTACAAGGAGCTCGAGCATTTGCCATAAAACCGCCATGTGTTGATGGTTCTGGTACTAGATGCGGATTTCTTTGACTCAGCAATTGAGTTAGCGAAGCAACTTGTAGGCGGAGCTCCTCGAAAGCTTTAGTAGTAACAACTGCTAGTTGGGATATTGGTATTTCTGATGATTCTTCTTGGGAGACTAGAAGGTCTTCCGCATGAGGATGATTTGGAATGGATGAGCTTGCTGGAGGAACAGCTGAATGTGTATTAACAATGGCTTTTGATAGTAGTTCTCACAAACGGCGTCAATGATGCTACCAAAAACTGTACCTGTTGATTTCCAAGCTTGATAACTGAAAATGAGCACGAACGAGATCTTTCGATACCTGAAACAAAGGTATCGATGTGTTTCCTCATCACCCTTTCGATGCTCAAGTCAGAGAAAGAATTATGTAAAACACGTACCTAAATAATGAATAAGATTTTTTTTTTATAGAGGTAAGTAGTTTATTCCTGGTAGGACTTGGTTAGATATGTGTCCTTATCCTTAGAAGTCCTACTTGAGATAAGCATTGAGTTACAATTGTAAATCTAGTCACGGTTCAACTATGATCTTTACCGAAACAGACTCTTCATAGACATAGGAGTTTAAGTTTGAGATATTTGGATAAGTTTAAAATTCTTGTAAAATAGGATCCGTCTTCATCTAGGCGAGAAAGCATGTTGGGCAAAGAGAAGTGCCCGAGAAAGCATAGCCGAGGTGTAATCTCGAGGGTTGATGTTGCCAAATTCCGTAAAAACGATAACGAACGTCCTTGAGAAACCTCGAGGACCACATGGAACCTGAGGATAAGGCCTCTATTATCAGTTAATATTGATGCTCAAGATTATAGTCCTTAAGCTTAAGGTATGACCATATCAGAATCAATTCTCAAAGTTCCACATCACAACAAAATTCAATAAACCACAATTTACCTAAGCCCATACTCATCAGCTATAACTCAAATTTTGAATAAAAGCAATGGCATAATAATTGAGAAAAGGGAATAGAGATGAATAACATACCTTGAATTCTTTTGATTAGATTGATGCGGAATAATGAATTAAATGGTGGAACAAGTGAATTTAACCTTTTGTGATGGATTCTTGATGATCTTAGGGAGAAAATTTGAGATGCAAAGTGCCAGGAAGAGTGAAGGAGCCGTGTGCATGTGTGAGAATTTGAAGGCGTCGTGGTCCAAATAAATTAAATACAAGTTCAACTACTACTCAATTCACCATGGCTACAAAATCAAATAACATGGACACAAATGATTTAACTGTCCTTTTCTATTCTACTGCTGCCAACAATGATATAGAGGTATTCAAGAGATCCCTTGAGCTTAATTTGTCTACAGTTGATGGGGTTGGTATTTGGTACCTCCGCAAGAATGGTTTAAAGCAAAGTGATGCCTGCCTTGGGTGAGTGTCGTGGGTGTCTTGTGTGTTGAAGTGGGGAGGGATGCTACGTTGTGTCATAATTGCAAAGTGAAAAGCCGTGTCTTGTTTTTGAAAAAATAAAACTGTTATGCTGGTGTTTGAATTAGGAGGTCGCCCAGATCATTGTGGGGGCGACTGCCTAGTTACAGATTTAAGCGCCTGCTGGCCCTTAAATCACTTGGACACTCGCCCAAACTATCCGCAATTCAAATATTTTTTTTTTTTTTGCTTTAAAAAAAATCGTGGTGTGTGTTAAATATTTTTATGATTAATTTAACATGTTTAAGTATAAATTAGTGCTCATGTACCTACGATGAACTTTGAAATTACCTAAAATGTGTTTTAAAAACATATGTAAGTGCTTAAATTCAACTAATGGCCCAAAACATTCATGCAATCTCTAAGTCTATATGAAATGCAATTGTTAATCTTAATGAGTGGTAAGAGGTGGAAAAATGGGTTGTCTCCCTTTAACCTTTAGTTTTATAGTCTCAAGATCGACTTTTGCACAAATGTTTCATGGCACTTTGAATATGACTTTAGAGGTCTTGCTTAGCTTGCGCAATTTGAATTTGTTCCATATTGTAACTTTCATCCAAACTCTAACTTTACACTTCTCCAAGTAGTATGATTTTCCCTCATCACCTGTTTCGAACTCAACAATGTATACCTCAATCTCCTCATAAGGTTTAATCACGAATTCAATTTTTGAGTAAATGATAAAGTCGAGTGATTGCATGCTAATTTCCTCTTTTTTTAATGCTACTAATTTTCTTTGGCCTATTATAACTAATTTCTCGATCTTTTCATGCTCTTCTTTTTTAATTGCAATTTCAAAGTCGGTATCCAAGACTTTTGGTAAAGAAATAATGACATCTTCATAGAAGTCTCCTTTTCTTATTATATTTGTTCATTAATAATCGGTGGAAGAAATAATCCTCCAGGCAAATCACCCATGTGAAATTTTGGTGAAAGAAATAATGCAACAAGCAAGTCACCGAGAACGTTTCATCAATATCACATTCCGCTTTTATATCTCGTAGTCACTGTCATATAATGAAATCTCCCACATGTATATCCCCCTCATCAATTTTTTGAACTGCTAATTGTTGTTGTCTTATGATAAAGCCACATACGAGTATTTTGTTGAAATCAACCACAATCATCTGTTATCATACTGTTTTCGGTCTTTTCATATTCTGAAAAAAGAGAATAAAACCAAAAACGAACTAACATGTAAAAAAAATATTAATACAAGAATATAGGTAGAAATTTGAATTAGTGCTAAAATAAATCGAACCTAAATTAAAGTAACAATCCCCGGCAATGGAGTCAGAAACTTGTTACGAAAAATTATTTTTGCTTAAAATTACCACAAGTGCACGGTTAGTTAACAAGTAGTGAAATGAATTTTGAATCCAAGTAGCATATCCACTGAGATTATGGTAGTTTAAATTCGAATTAACTTTGCTTTAGTCAAAACTATGAAAATTGGTGATTGTTTCTAATTATGCTCCTGCCGTCCGACCCTCTCCCTGTGCGTCTGTCTTTTTTTTAGCCATCAGCCACAGCCAAAACTTTGAAAATTGGTGTGCCTGTTTGTTTAATTAGAAGTCCAAAAAAAAAAAATAATAATAAATAAATTCTCATCTTTGTCAATTTGAATTCCAATTCCTTTTCAATTTCATTTTTCTTTCAAACTTATAATATGCCGCCAACTGTTGTTTTGTTTCAAAAAGGAATCCAAGTCTTTAGATTTCATTCCAAGTCCAAATTTAGGCCCATTCCAATTCCAATGCATTATTTACTTGTAAGGCTTCAATTCTTCCAAGTAATGCACTTTAATCCTTGAATTCAATCAATTGTGCAGTCCTTCAATTTCTAACTTTTGGAATTTGATCCCAAAATTACAGCTTTTATTCAATTTCATCCTTCTTTCTTTTCCAAACCCTTAGAACTGGATCCAATATTAAATTAACTCAAGTTCAATAGAAATCAATGCATTTGACGATATAAAAAACTAGGTTAAGATCGTGCTTCGCACATACATCTAACACATTCATCTAGCGTGAGGTCGTGATCCGCGCATGTAGTTAACACAATTACACTAGCATAAGGACGTGCTCTGCGCATGCAGCTAGTACAAATTTAACTAGCATAAGGTTGTGCTCTACCATGTAGCTAGTACAATTTTAACTAGCATAAAGGTCGTGCTCCGCTCATACAGCTAGTTCAATTTAAACTAGCATAAAGTCGTGCACCGCGCATGCAGCTAGTACAATTTAAACCAGCATAAGGTCATGCCAAATGCATGCAGTTAGTATTTCGAAGACCCGACCACATTACCCTGATATAGGTTACACATTATTTCCCGCCACAAAAATATTTCAAGTTTGAGATCGGACATAATAAATAATAAAAAATTATCACTCAAAACTTGAGCTAATTGCTATACAAAAAACGAGCTCATTTGGCCAAGAATTGGTCAAGTGAAACGCTCGAGCTAATTTCTATACAAAACTCGAGCTCGTTTGGCCAAAAATTGGTCAAGTGAAACGCTCGATCTAATTGCTATACAAAACTCCAGCTCATTGACCAAAACTTGGTTTAGTCCAACGCTCGAGCTATTTATTAATCAAAGTTTGAACTTATTGACCATAAATTGATCAAATAATGAGCTCAAGGTGCAATCGTATTAAAAACTCGAGCTAATGTTACCATAAATTGGTTGAGTAACAAGCTCGACTTGCAATCGTACTAAAAGCTAGAGCTTGGCATTCAACAACACACACAAAACATCAACGCACCCGAACATAAAATAAAAAGAAATCATCGATCTAATAATGATAAAGGGCCTAGTTCGGGCAATGTACATTACAATTTTTGCAAAAAACAAAAAGAAGCTAGCTAAGTTCGGGGTGGGATTAATCGAGATCGGTGGCGTCAGCAGGATCGCCCTGATTAGGATTCTCAACCTCCTCCCCGTCGTCTTCTTCATCGATCTCAGACAACGACAGCTCGAGCTCGTTCGCCAACTTGTTGACTGACCTAAGCTCCTCAACAACTGACTTTAGGTCCTCGGGAAGCTTGGACCTCAAAAAGGAACGAGCTAGTCTCAGCCCATAATGATATGAGCTCGAACCATATTGCCCCGGCGATGTCTTATATTCTTTTGAATTTTTGAAGTTGTCAACCGCCTGAGCTCGAGCCCTTACTAGCTGTTCCTCGAACTATTTTTTAGAGTGCATAAGCTCGAGCTTTGCTTCCTCGGCCTCGTTCTTGGCCACCCCTATCTGGTCTCGGGGCTTTTCTCGTCTCGATGCGAGTCAGGTCACGCTCCACCTCGAGCTCTCGAATACATTTCTCCTTCTCCACGTTCTGTGCCTTGAGCTCAGCCATCTTGCTCGAAGAGCCCAGACTCTTCATGGCCAAACCTCGGGCCATGCTCAAGCCTGTAAGATCGAGGTCGTGAATATTAGATCAAACTAAAAAAATCAAAGTTTTTAGCTCAAGGTCAACAACATACCTTCAAGGAAATGAGTTTGAGCGCCCTTACTCCCTCACCAGGATCGACCTCGTCCTGATACGTTGCTACCAAGCTCGGGATCAATGGTCATCGAGTATGTTCTTTAAGCATTGATTGGGGAAGAGGTGGATCTTCTTCCAAATCCACAACCTCTGGAGTACCTCGGGAAGTGGAAGCACGAGCTGGAAGGTGAGGTGAAGGCTGAGGACGTGATGTTGGGCTCTTCGATGTTTACTCGAGGCCACTGGAGACTTTGCTCGATGATGGCTCTCGAAATCTTTTCTTTCCTTTTGACGGGGCGGGCACCTGGGGCTTCGGACCCTTAGCCTTTTGGTTGATGTTGGCAAGGAGGGATGATGGATTGAAAGACATCTCTAATTTTGCAAAATTATCACAAGGCATTAGCTTGGGCAATACATCATGATTAACAAAAAAAAAAGGATCGTACCCTCGAGCCCTCTTACGTTGGCAAGGTCGAGGGTGTCATCCTTGAGGAGGTAATCGATCTTATCTGCAAGGGGATCATGGTTCATTAACCTCAACATATCCCTCTCTAAACCTTTGAGGTACTCCTGGCTCTCGTTGAACTTTGGGATTTCCCTCCTTGGGCTGAATATGTGATTTGGGTCTTGAGGTTTCACAAAAAAGAATCGCCCTTTCCACCCCCGAAGAGAGCTTGGGGTGTTGGAGTTCGGAAACCCCCTTGGTCGATAAATACGCAAAACAATTATACTGAGGTACAAACTTAATGTCAAACACTGCCCTCAAGAGCTCGAGTCTGGGCTCAATCTCAAGGCATCTACACAAAATAAAAAAAATAAACCACGAGCCTCCAGCTGTTCGGGACCAACTGACCCGGGCACATTAGGCAGAAGTTCAGGAAATGGACAAAGAAAGGGTAGAGAAGCCATCTGAGCCCGGCCTTAAGGGCATCTCTAAAAAAAGTCATCTCCCCCTCTCGAACATCTACTACGGTATCACTAGAATCGGAGGTCTTTACATCACATAGGGGCATGACCCCGAACTCTCTAGCAACCTTTATTACTACGTGTTCCTTATATCTAGTCAATTCCCTAGGGTATGTCAGGCTAGTCTTGACCTCAGGGTGCGAGCACATAGGGACTGCTACAGGGATGAGGGCTGCGCCCACATCCTCGGGGCTTTTAGTGGTCGAGCTCCTAGATGACTGACTAATGCTACTGCTCGACCCTTCACTACTACTAGTAGATATTACGCTAGTTAAAATAACTAACTTAAAGGCTCGAACACTTACCTCTTAAAAGTGGTTACTCACAAACCCTCTAAGCCCCGACCTCGATATGCTTTTACTGAGAGTTGAGAGTGAAACAGTGAAAAATGAGAGGTAAAAATAGGGTATTTATAAGGGTCAAAGGTCTTGCGATCCTAGCCCTTGGATCATGCCACATGTTAGCCATCCGAGGTCGATCTTCATCTCCCCTACACGCGTCTGACACGTGTCAAGTACAGTTGTTGCACACAAATACCCTAGGAGCTTGATCTCGGGTTGTTTCAACTTGTTGCATCTTAGCTTGCAGCTCGAGAACGCAACCTTTAGCTACGACCTAGATGCACATGGGCCTATGATCGGTACAAACATATTTTGGCCCGACCTTGATGATTATCCCCGAACTCAAGCTCCTCAGAAATCCCACCTTTGAGGTTGGGGTTGGACTATGATCGGCACAAACATATGTTGGCTAAATTGTGCACTTTTAACATAACATAAACACCTAGAATCACAAGGATAAGGACTACATAAAGTTGACTCCTCTTAGGACTCAACTTTCAACATCTATAAATACATAATCTAGCCCCATTATTCAGATACATTTTCTATTAATATTCCAGCATACAATCTCTTACATAGTTCCTCTTCCTGACTTATGCATTGGAGGAGCGACGAGGACACATCTCGACGTCTTTGTTTCAGGTATTGAAGGCTGGATCGTACGGAGTTCAATCAGTCAGTTTGAGTTCATTCAGGTACAAGTTTTTGGTAGCGTCAACATTAAATGTCAGTTTTTAATTATAATGTTATACACCATGTAGCGTTATACACTATGTAATTTGCTATTGCTATATAAGGAAAATTACCTTCTTGAAATAGGAGCAAGGTTGGCAAGATACCTTAGAACCCAATCCTTGAATTTTGAAGAGACAAACTCCTTACAATAGGACAAATATTTACATTCCAATTTTTAGTTTTTAAGAATTTTAAAAAATTGGTCAAACCCATAAAAGTATTACTTGATAAATTGAAATATAAATAACATCGAGTAAAAGGAATTGTTAACACATGGTTGACTTCATATTTTGATCATAACAAACAAGTTGATTTTATTTCTAATAATTGAATTCGAATCTTCATAACTATTGTTGCAAAGTTGATCGATTGTGGACAAAAAAATCACTTTCAAAAGACTTGTATCTGACGTTTAATAAAAATTGAGATAAAAGCCAAACATCCACGACAAATCAATTGATATCAGAACAAGTTGCTCATTTTTAAAGATTTCACAATTTTGAGTAGTGGCTAACAATCTTCAAAATATTGAGGGGCATTCTACAAATCGTTATCCCCTCTTTAATGAGACAGATTATAATTATTGAAAAGATAGAATTATGATTTACATTCAATCAATATTAATATTATAAACTCTTCAATAACTTTATGGTCTTTATGTGCCTACATAGATTATTAAAGTTGATAGGGGGAATATATGTATAAAATATAGGAGGAATATATGAATCATATGTGATATCTAAATTTTTCATCCCTTATCAATTTGTTGTTATGGCTTAATGCAAATCATCTTGTTTGTTATAATAAAAAATGAGGAAATTGTTGACCTATAATTGATTTCATATTTTGATCATAACAAACAAGTTGATTTTATTTCTAACAATTGAATTCGAGTCTTCACAGCTATTGTTGCAAATGTGATCGATTGAGGACAAAACGATCACTTCCAAAATACTCGCATCGGACTATCAATAAAAATTGAGATGGAAGCCAATCATCCACGACATATCACTCGAGATAAAGAATTTTAATAGTCAAACATCGAAGATATTAGATTAATATGTTCTGCGTTGATGTGTAAATGTACAACGTTTTAATCTTTAGCAATGAATCGTTAAAGGCCCAATGAATAAATTTTTATGCACGAGAAAATTATTTCATAAAAATACATGCATAAAAATTATCGTTCAAAATGTATGTATTTGAACTTAATATTCAAAATCATTACAATATCACTTACTTTGAAAAATAAAGTGAAAAATGTCCTTTAAGCACCTTTTTTTTTTTTTCAAAACAGTCAATAAAGAAAAATTCGAGAAAATTCTGTCCAAGTGGACGTTTGGTTCGTCCAACTGTCTTTTTTTAACCATTCTGAATTTTGACGCACAACGGCTAGCTTGGTTGTCCGGTTTAGAAAAAGCGGACGTCCGAATTGGTTGTCTGATTAGTCAGAATTTTTGGATTTTTTACCTCTATAAATATAATTTCACTTTTCATTCATTAACGCTATTGAAAGCATTTAAGTGAGATATTCTTGAGCTAAATTATTTGATCTTACATCTTATTTATCTTTATTAACTTTGAATTTTTTTTTGATTGAATTAACTTTTGAAAAAAATCTTTCTTATCAAAATTTTTCTTACCTAACACTTGAGCTTGATTCATTATTATTTATTAAAGTGTTAGCCTATTTATCTCTTTGTACTTAATTTTGATTATATCATTTATTAAGAGAGGACTTTGTAAAATCATTTCTCTTTAAATTTGTGGGTCATATTTCTGAAAAGTTCAATATTGTATAAGGATCGATACTTCTTGTTTGTAAATCACCAGAAGTGTTGTTAGTGTTTGGATTGCATCATAAGTCAATTGAACTTAGTGAAATTGTCTTTCTTGTGACGGAGAGCTTAGTGACGAAGGACGAAGTTAATTATTTGTGATCAAAGTTCCATAATTATATCGTTTGCACACTCTCTACCTTTTTACTTATCGTTTTCGTACTTGTGCATTTTTGTTTGAGTGATTTATTTATTTTCAACTTGCTTAAACTTGAATCAAATTTTCGAAAATCTATAATATATAAAATATCACATCAAGTGAGAATCATTTTTTGAACAATTTTAATCTTACTACAATTCATTTATTTCAATAATACCTTACTTTTGTTTTTCAATTTGTAATAAATATTACAAAATTCTTGTCATATATAAATTTCGTATTATTAATTCTCAATTAATTAATATTTTCATTGATCTCAATTCAATGAATTTTAACTTAATGAATCTTGATCTACATGAATCTAGAATTAATATAGATGATTTTATTTCTATTCATGTATCTAGAAATTTTAATGGATGTTTAAATTCATGTATTAGCAATTAATTTTTATGTACCAAATGTAGTATAAAAATATTGTTTATTTATAGTATTTCATCATCACAAAAAGTTTAAATAATAGAAGTTGGGTTTTGAGAATACAATTTTTTCTCTTAAATTTCTATTC
Organism: Fraxinus anomala; assembly: GCA_903798345.1. Taxonomy (NCBI): domain Eukaryota; kingdom Viridiplantae; phylum Streptophyta; class Magnoliopsida; order Lamiales; family Oleaceae; genus Fraxinus; species Fraxinus anomala. Next base: position 16,368 of record CAIGRN010060019.1, read on the forward strand.
TAAATTTTATTTTTTTTAGTTCGTTTAGACTGATCACATTCTCCCAACAAATTGGTATCAAATATTACTTTTAAACACTTATAAAATATTTCACAATAACGTGCATTGCACGTTCGACTTTGACTAGTGTTTCTAAAAATTAATTCACCCATTTTGGTTAGTTATTTTTGAATTATTAGAAACGTGGGTCAACACATATTTCAAAGTT
>CAIGRN010060031.1:0-15559 GCA_903798345.1 Fraxinus anomala
GTATCTCACAATCACAACTCCTTGTGATTAACAAATCACCAAGACTTGAATCTACGGATTCTATTATTTAATTTATTAGAATATAAATTCAATTAAATAATAAATATTGCCATATAATATGCATTGATTATATATATATATTTAAAGTGTTTATGTCCCAAGTTGATTGGACCTAGGGCATAACACTTACATGAAAACCCTTGAGCAGCTTGCAACCATGGTTGGAATTGAGCATGGCTGCCTTCAATTGAGCTGAGGGACTGAGCCATGAGCCTGAGCCTGAGCCTTCGACTGAGCTTGAGAAAAGGCCTGGGCATGAGACAGTGAGCTGAGACAGCTGAAATTGCCCCGGAAAGAGAGATCCAAGTCGCAGACATAGCTAAAGTTAAACAATTAATTACCTTAGATAATCCCTTTTCACATTTTTTATTTGTAATTCTTTAATTATTTTTATTGAAACTTGTTTGCACTTTTTTAAAAGTAATGGGACTTCTTTTCTTTTTGATTATTTAAAAGGAAGGTAAATTCATCATTTTACAAGAATTTGCAGAGAAAATGGATGAAAATATTGTATCTTGCAAGGTTTGGATGATATAGGAGTGTATAGCATCAAAATGAAAGGTTAGGATTGTATTTTCTAAAACATACAAAAGTTAAGTTATTTTGCGCCAATTATCCGTAAAATAATCTTATACATTGATATTTCATTCTTTCTTGCTGCCTATCATATAATTCTAATTTTATCTAAGAAAACTATAATTTATTTCTTGTCCATTAAGAATAACTTGAAAGGTCAATCTTATTAAGAGGAGTAATCAAATTCTTTATAAGTTGGTTTATGTTTACATCTTTATTCGATGTGAGATTTTATCCCTTAACATGCCTCACCACAAGATGGTGGCTCCTTTGAGCATACCAATCTTGAAATTCGTATGCTCACTTTTGGAGTTTTAACTGGATCGAATTGCTCGTTGAGCTTAATGAGCTCCGATACCATGTTAAGAATTGAGATTTCATCTTAAAAGGTTAACCTTAATAAGAGAAGTACCACAATTCTTTATATGTTAGTTTATGTTTATATCTTTATTCGATGTGTGATTCTATCTCTTAACACAATGCATGTACCTCTCGCTTGCGATCGATAAAATACAAAGCTTGTTAAACATATGTCATGATATTCGACTTGCTGTCATCAGTTGAAATTCACAAAATTGCAGTATGCATGAAAAATTCTTTTCAGTATGTAAATTGATAAGGGCATTTTATGTGCGTAATCGGGCTTTGATTCTTACATATTTAGTCCATGTTTGATAGAAATTAAAATTTAAAATTTAATCTGAATCAAAATCAATAACTAATTTTAATCGCACATTTTATGGGACCCACAATTTTTTTCAATTACAAATTTCAGAATAAATCAACATGTACATAAAATTTTGCACAGATTTTGCACAGGAAGACACAAAAACCATGCACTTATAGCATTTTTCCACATTTCATCAACTTTTATCAAAATTTACTAAAAATCAGATTTTAATTCCCCACCAAACAGAGGCTTATTATTATTTTGAGCAAATATCTACTTAATTTAAGTAAAATTTGTTAATTGTAAGTAAAATTTGGATTGAACAAGTTTAGATGAAGTTGGATTGAAGCGGTACAAAATTGAGGAATTGGGGGACCAAAAATAATTAAGTCTTAAAGATGAGAATATGCCATGGAAATAAAGAGGACCTAGATGCACAAGAACTTAATATGGAAGACCAAAGTGCACTTAACTATCGAAAATTTCAGCTTTCGCGGATACCTAATTTTACTCAAAGTCCACATTGAAATTGCTTTATGACTCCCTTTTATAGTTATTTTAGACATACTATACAGAAATGGATCTCCTAAACATACTACAATAGGTGGTGTGAGATAATAGTTAGTTATAAAATATATTACACTACTCTTTTATAATTATTGTAATGTGACACGTCACTCAAGTGCTTAACATAAGCAAACAACACATAATTATCAAGATCAAAGAGCAAAATAATAGAGTTTGAAAATTTTTGAGATTAAAGAAGATTGTTGGTACAAGATGCAATTCTTTCCATCATCAAAATTTCAAAACTCGGTTATGATATATACTCTTTTATTGTTTTTCTTTCATTAGTATGAGTATCTAAATTCACGGTCAAAGAAAATAATATAATCTATGTGTAAGCCTTTAATTTAATTTTCAATATTTTAGTAGTTTAATTTTTATGTGTTGATCTTTTTTATAAATTTTAAAGTTTTGAATTACTTAATCAATAATTCAATGATCTTACAAATGTATAATAAGCCGAGAGGTAAGTTATAAGCTTAGATGACATAGTATACTTCGAAAACTAGTATAAAAAGCGTAGATATATCTTTTTTAGTTAATGCAGTCGTTACATGAATTCTTAGAGATTTAAAGCGTTTAATTAAGGTGTATCCAAATTGACATAGATATATGGAATTGACTTAATTAAATAGAATCAATTTGAATTCGAGAGGATAAATTAAAAAATGGGCATTGACACTCTAAATTAACTTAGCGGCTTCCACACCACACTACTAACTTAAAAATATGAACTCGAATATCTTTAAAATCAACATTGTCTAAATGCACGTTATCATCCTTTTCATCTAAAAAATTGAGTTTGCAGTTCGAGTACTGTAAGAAATATGACAAATGCAGCCAAAATAACAATTTAGAAGTTGGGTATTAGAACCTCAAAATAGGTAATACTACCATAAGTTCGAGTACTAGTAAATCGGGTAAAGTCGTCGTCGAACATGAAGAGAAATCTTCAAGATTCACTTGTAACCAAATTGTTGAAACGGTAGTAAAATAATAAATTGTATGACATAAGGTTGGTACATAAAATAATTGAACACTGGGTTCACCACCTTGTACATATAAATTTTCACCCTGATTTATGTAAAATTGTTGTTGCATTTACTCTACCTAAAAAATGGATCTGAACCATGCAAATATGACAATTTGAGCACTTAGTAATAAAGACATAAACACAGGAAAGAATCAAGAATTACAATCAATAATCAAGAAAAATGAATTCAAAAATCAAGATTATGGATCAAGAAGCCAAAATCAAGATCAAGAACTCAAGAATCAAAAGAACAAATGTTCAAGATTCAGTATTAAATAATTATCTTAATAAATTGAAGATATGTTCCACACTTTATAATTTTCTTGATGATATGATTAAATGATGTTGGAAATAAAGTAATTAGTTTTTAAGTTTTGAGATTTATAGTTCCGTAAAAACTCTAACAACGTACGTTATATTGATATGAAATTTCTACAAGCATGGCTCTAGACAATGTGTGAGAGGTCACATGCATATGACGGCTATAATGTGACATCATTGAACTTGATTAACGAGATGTTAGCATTAGCCACGTGTCAAGCATTTGGAGAAGCTTAACTGCAACTCTTGGCCTATAGATACTTACAATTTTGTCCTACAAAGATAAATTGATTTTTGGTAATTCTCATTCTAAAAATATTAACCCCAACTCCTGCAATTCTTTTCCTTCCTTGTTTCTCCTATACTAAATTATTTGTCCATTTATTGACATAACGTCAAAACATTTACAATCATAGCCATCACTACCTTGATTAGAGAAACCTTGTTCTACACCTCTAACGTGTGTGTCTAAGTTTGCAGGTGTTACAAGTATAAGAGATAAGAGACGAGATTTGTTGTTGAGTTCCAACCATACACGAATGTCAACAAAGATATTGATTTTTGCCGAGTGAATACCATATATCTAAATTTAACATTAGACTGGTGGTTCCACTGCGAATGAGTTGGAAAATTTCCGTCACCATGAGGAGCTGCGTAATTAGAATGTTGAATAGACAAAAAATAATAATTAAAAAAAAAAAAATAGAAATAGCAATCGAATTATTATCATTTAAAAATTACAACAATATTCAAAAAACAAAATCTACATTAGTCATGTTTAGCTATTCCATTAGATTCTTCCTCCAGTTGTCTAAAAGTATCTACAACAATAACAACAAACGACTTTTATTAAATTTAAGGTCAAAGTTTATAAATCATCGCATTTTAATTTCCCAAATAAGGTTCCATGTCAGTTATGGAGTATTTCCTACCTAATTTTTGCTTAGTTATCCCGATAGGAGAAAAACATATGGGACAACGACGATAGGAATAATTATATTCATAGTCAACGACGAAGAAATATTAATTCATATAATTTTCTGTTGTCTCAAATAAGAAGTTAATATCTCAAATAACAAGTTACTGCATTATAGTTATTTGTCGAAAAATTTACCAAAATTAACAATGGATTCACAAAATTACTTTCTGTTTCTAGTTCTTTCCATCAAATACCTGATTAATTTCCCGTGTTAATTATTTTTCTTTTCTTCAATCATTTTCTCCAACCAAACACACCCTTAGAATTATTCCCCACCGACCCGGTCCCAGTTGCCGCATTTCCTAAAAGTACTACAGTTTCAGCCTAATACGGAACACAAAAGCTTGGGAAAATTGCTCCATTGGTCTCAAAAATATTTTCCAGTATGAAGTAGGTACCTTAACTTCTAAGAATAACAAAGTGGTCATCAACAAGAGAAACAATTTAAATCTTTTTTTAAGTTGTCACCTTATCCTAATATATTCGTCTTTTTAAAACTAAGCCTAAACCCCCATTTCTTAGAACTTACTTTTCTTTAAATTTATTTTTAATAATATTTCATGGACTTATAACTTTTATTAACTTCTCAACTACACATTTTATAAATTTTTATTAAAATTTACTAAAAAATTGAGTTTATTAAAACCAAACGGGGCTGAGTTTCATTTCAGTTTAGTGTCCAAAAATTTGAAATATCATATGTCACTATGAAGATCACATGATGGTTTATTTTAGATTATGATAATTTTTGTAACTAAAGATTAAATATACAATTATAATGGAAAATCAACTTGTTAAGAATTAATCTACTTTTAAAATATTTTTGTACATTGTGAATGACATCTCCTATGTGCAACAATGTAAGAAGTCTGACCATTGATTTGGAGGAGTGCGTTTAAGAGCAATGATTTTGATTGCTGTCATATCAAATAATGTCAAACTAGTGTCATCCATAATATACATGAAGCAGAGCATATTTGTTAAATTTTAAAGGATTGACTGTAATTATTCATTAGAATGGTTGAAAATAAAATTATTGAAGGTCAACTCGCTCATTTTTAAAGGATCAACTATAATAAATGGTGGATAATAAAATTTTGAAGATTAGTTTGCTCATTTTAAAGAATCAATTATAACCTTTGGAATACAGATCCTCAAGCCATCGACAACTCTCATGATTTATTAAAACAGTAGATACTCTGCAAAACACTATTGATTGACATGTCGGTAGGGCTATCCATGGATTAAATTCTGATCCAAATCCGATGAAATTAATGAGAGATGGATTTATGGTCTTAGTTCGATAACTCGATCAAGATCTGAATCCAATAATTTATTAACTAAATGAAGTAAATATGAATATAGGTTAATCCGATCCGATAACAACTCTATCCAATTTGTTATAATAATATAATGTATTTGATATATTATCGCATAATTTATTAAACATATTTTTTTGTATTTTGAAACTTTTATTATACTTTACACATAATTTTCAAATAATAAATAATATTATAATATTGTTAATTGAAACGTTTGGAGAGTTTTAATTTTTTTTAATAAAATAAGATTAAATAATTAATTATTTTATTTTATAAATTAAACAATCAAGGGGCCAACCGTTGGAGTTGTTTCAATTGTTCCCAACTTCCCACTTCCTAAATCAGATACACACTATAATATCATAGAATTTACAAATTATAAATATGTGTGACAAAAATTGGATTAAAAGCTATACGAGCCTTTTAATTTTGGGGTTTAGAAGTTGACTAATATAAAAATTTTATTTTACTAATTTTTTCAATTTCGGAACGAATATTCGATAACATAGTAAATCGAATAAGAATTTAATAATCAAATATCCGTTGAATTATCCAATCGGAAAGGATAATTATTCTTATCGGATTGGATATGGGCAAATCCGATCTATATCCAATCCATGTACAACCCTATTGTCGAAATGATCCGACACCAAGTAGGTCACACCCCTGAGGAGTCAATATGAAAGAGAGGTTCATTTAATCTTGAAAGTAGTTGGGTTTCTCATTGGGTCAAACGAGAGTGATATACAATAAGGCCATTTTTACCCATTATCCTCCTTTTCATGAAGTCGTACGTGGACGTTATCGCTCATACAACTCTCGGTCAACAAGCAGCTAACCTTCCTCTACAAGGAATGTAAGTGTAGATGAATTGATATCAAAAAGAGGAATTTTTTTTTAAGTTCCTCCCAAATACAAAGGCATCATACCCCAAATAGTGAAGTATAAATTTGCTCGTTTTTAAAAAGAGAGGATAAATATGCTACTATTTCAATATATTGGGGACTGGTGATGCCATTTTTCCTAAAAGTTCCGCCGTTGAACAACGTTTCTCTCCGCTGAAATTTCTGTTTTATCTCAAATAATTGTTTCTTAATTATTGAATTTTTCTCCACATACGTATGGATTCGATTCTCGTTGCCGTTTCTCGAACTGTATTTCCACGTTCGAGCGTAATTCCCGACGCTGATTTCAAGAATTTGCCTTGCATCCTCGCATACTACATCCGGCCCGGGTTCAGAAAGCCCGTTGTTGCTTATACTTCCACTTCACCCTGCCGACGGCGCCAACTCTCTGAATTACGCTGGCAAGCGGCAGTCTCCACCTCTGACACCGCTGGTACCACCAATTCCGGCCCCGTAAGCTCCTGTTGTTTCTCTATATATACGCGTCTGTAGGTAAAATGTTGCTTTATATGCTACTAATGAAAGAGAGAGAGGGGGGGGGGGGGAGGGGGGGGGGGGGGGGGGCTAAAAAGGAAAGGGATTTAAGTGAATCCCGTTAATTTATTAATGTTGCGTCAGAAGGATAAGAGTGAAGAATATTGTAGAAATTAATCATGAAAAAGATGATTATGTTCTGAAGCTAATTAGATCAGTTGTATATGATTTGATGTCAATATATGTTGAGGTCGGAGTTTGCAAAGAAATTACTGAAGTAAATGTTTGTTAATATGCTTATCTGAAGTGGATAACCATATTGTACTTGTATAAATTTAAGATCGGTGGCTATCCTATGACTGTTCAAACTCTTTATTCCATGGATTTGTTAGGTTCTGCACTGACGTGCTGGTTTCTCTAGATCCTTTTTGGTGGATCAAAACGTATTATATGTTTGACATGCTATCCATATATTTCTAAATTACTGGGTGCATCACTGCATTATGTGCAGCACATGCTTCCATTGGTCGATTAACGTATCCAGCTTGGGAATGGTAACAGACTCTTGTACTTGGTCGTATTTGGTTCCGCTTTAGTTTGCTTAAGTGGTTATTTTACTTGGTGCAACCTCAAGTTTATACAATGGCATTAACTAAGTAGTTCAACATGTGTGTACAACATTATAGGATTCCTTATCTCAATGTTTGGGAGTATTGTCTCTCAGAGGGCCTGAAATTGAATAGGACTTTCTAAGAGAGAATTGTCTCTAGCTCCACAATAAATTGACTATAACAACTGACATGACGAAACATGGGCAACAAATAAGGAAACATCAAATTGATATTCTGATAGAAAACATCAGTTTCCATCCTAAATTATTTGGAATTAGATCGAAAAGCCAATGATCTTACTTAGAAGCTTTCAAAGTAATCAACGTGGGACCTTTTATCTTTTAACGAAAGAAACCATTTTATATGATGCTTAGGAGAGTCATTATGCTGCAGGACTGACTGATTTTTTATAATCATTGAAGTCGTTGTCTTCTGCAATTTTCCATTTATCAACATTTCAGTTGGATGGAAAATAAGCAAGTACTAGCAGTGAAAGTAAAGCAAAGTATTCTACATTTATTATAGTGTCAAAGGATGCTAAGACCATCGATATGAAAATAGTGACGCTAAATTATGGGACATGAAATCTTGGGTTATCACACCAAATTATTAAAGGTTGACTTGTTGTTTGTGGGGGGAATTTAGATAGGGGGAATTTAGATACCTCTCTAGGTCTATCGATAGTAGTGCCAGTTTTATCTGCTAATAGTGCTACTATGTTCTCATACTCAATGTAGAATGGAATCCTAAGCGCATGCCGATATAATTAACCAAGTTCATTGGGTTGCTCAACTCATTTATGAAGCTTTACATTACTGTTTGTCCTTGAGAAGGTTTCTAGGTCTTACCCAAATACAGTAAAAAATTTCTCTCTCGGCACCAGTTTGTGGTTTACCTATTCTGCTATTCTGAAAGAGTGCCCTAGTTGCCTTCTTATTATCTCTCTTATGCACGATTATAGTGTTAAACTGTTGTGGAAGTGGCTTAGATGAAGAGATCTCGGTTCTGAAAGATTGTACTTATGGGATGGCCCCAAGATGAAATGCATCATGCATACACTTCATGGTCCCTGAAGAATTGATCATCAATTTTTGATATATAGGGTATTTTATTTTTCAAATCTATCAGTTTAATTTTCTTAGAGCCTCTACTTGAAGATTCAGAGAATTGATTTTATTAGGTGCTTAATTATCCTGAAACTAATGGAGCCATGGGGCATTCACTTGGCTTTTAGCATTGAGAAAACTAGTCTCCTCATAGGGATGTACATGAGTGAAGCTGAGAATAGCTGAATACTTGAAAAAAATTATTGATTGAACTCATGCGGAATCGAATCGAATGCGTTAATTGAAGTCAAGCTAATTTAAGCAAGCTAGGGGGTTATTGGGATCTAAGCTTTATTGGCAACGAGGTCCTTGGTAGAACAGAATGTAAGATACATATTCATATAGTTGACTCTATTAATAAACCCCTTGCTGATTGTTTCGAAGTCCTTAAAGCAGAAAGGACCAATTGACAAACTACATGCATTTAAGAGAAGACGTATTTGATTTCCAATTTTCTAATGAGAATGTAATGGTTGTCATCTTCACCCTAAAGTATTTGTGTTTCAATTTGCAGCCACGAGAAGGGATGTATATCGTTGGTGATTTTATGACGAGAAAAGAGGATTTGCATGTTGTAAAACCTTCAACTACTGTTGACGAAGGTATCTCTGACCCTTGTTCTGAATATTTCTAGTTGTCTACTAGTTCAACTTTTTAATTCACGAGCCTTTCCTTTTTTATGTACAGCATTGGAGATGCTAGTCGAGAAAAGAATTACTGGATTTCCTGTGATCGACGATGACTGGAAGTTGGTAACATCTGGATTTTCTTCTGTCCGCTTTCTGTGTAATATGGCTTTTCCACTACTAGAAAAGCTGCATGCATAATATCAAATTAGCCTGTGAATTTACAGCTAACCCCTTGGGGATAGGCATGTTCTGCATTGAAGGTGAAATTTATTTTTTTGGCTACATTCATGGGGTAAAGACATGTCTGTCCAAATAGTCAAAAGAGAACTGTATGCATTGAAAAGCAAGATATTGTGATGAAATATGTTTGTTTGACTAAGTGGCAGTGTTAGAGAATATCACTTTCTGTTTGACTGATTGAACCAGAACTTGAGTTAGTAGATCTTGTTTCACAAAGTAAAGAAATGAGATGCCTTTAGACTCTTATTTATATGTCTCTGTGAACTTGAGATCCATGTAGCAAGTTTCTTGGTTGGACCACTGTGTCAATGGATAATCTTATATACTTCTAGAGTGCTTCTAAATTGGTTAAAACGAAGTTGAAAAATGGTGAAATAAAAATTTGTTTCATTGTTAAAAGCCTGTTGTAGAAATTTGTTGAATTGCTGACTTTCACAGACTGGATGAATGGGGAAGAGAAGTTTGCTGGGATGCTATTGCTATTTTTTTCTGTCTCAAAATTTACTAATGCTTTGTTGTATTCTACAGTTTTCTGTTACAAGAATATTGTAATTAGCAACTACATTCCTCTAGTCTTTAAAGAACTTGGTCCACTTTCTGGCTTGTCAGATCATCTTCTGTACTGTGTTTTGAATTACCTTAATTGGCTGTATAACTGTTAGTGTTAATTAGACGGGAAGATCATTGCTCCTCTAAAGCAGTAATAGACACCTTATGGTTTTTTATGAGATTATGATTTGTATGCCTGATTGTTCATCACTCAACGGAAGGTTGACCTGCAGTATTCTTCTAGGATTCTTTTCTTTTTTCATTCACCTTCTTTATGTGTCCATGTTCACTGATCATAGATTTATGCTGCAGGTTGGTGTTGTTTCCGACTATGACTTGTTAGCACTTGACTCCATCTCAGGTACAATTGAAGTTGCGAAACTAAATTAGATATTTAATTGGAAACTATTTATTTCATCAGTTTGGTTAAATGTGATTTAACTTAATTATTTTGAAGTGTAAGGGCATCAGTATTCAGATGAGGTAGTCCTTCTTGGTGATGAGAGGTGATATAATTTTTTTAAGCAAAATAGCAAATGGGTTAACAAATACTTTGGTTGAGAAAATCACTTGGCAGCAAAAAAAATTAATTTCTTCCCTTTCCCCACATATAGAGCTGATGAGAGAAAAAAATAAAAATAGGAAGAGAATGAGTACACATGATTATTGAACATGCAGCATGGAACTTTACAATGAAAGACGTAAAATGTTCTGCTACTTTGATGAGGGTTTTCAGAACTCTTATAAGAGCAGAAGGGCTTATCATTCTACTAAAAATCAAAGCGGAAAAAAATTACATTTAAATTAAGAATCATTACATGCTGTGGATTCAGAAATTAGCATTATAACTCATCTTGCAAAAGGTACACTTAAAACTATTTTGCCTGGTGCCAGTTATTTTGTTAATTGTTATGAAGATTAAATCTTGGTGACTACTGATCTACTTTCTTATCTGTGAAACTTAGGCAGCGGTCAACATGACACAAATATGTTTCCCGACGTCGACAGTACTTGGAAAGTATGTGAAAACTCTTCCTTCCATGTTTCGAAATCTCTACGTTTAGTGATGAATTAGTATGTTTACTTTTTGTTCGTAGGGACCTTTAAATGAGCTCTTTGTTCTGGAATAGTTCTGTACTATTGCTGCTATCCTGCAAATCCTCTGCTTTGTTTCTGCCTTTTATCATATTTATTAAGTAATAAAAGGATGAAATGAAATAACTAATTGCATAGAATGAAATGAAATAGCTTACACATTTATATTATCGTTATCAATGTCCTAGACAATATGTTATAACTGGCATTTGACATGTTTAAATCATACCAAACTGATTCCGCCCTGAAAGAGACTAGGTTACTTTAAAATGGACGTGATGTGAGAATACACTTGAGCTGTCCCATTTTGATGCTATTTATGTAACATTTTGTAGTCCACTGATCAGCATATTGTCAACTTCTTGATAATATATTCACATTAATTTATTAAATGGGCTTCTTCTTTTTTTTTTTTCTAATGTTATGGCAGACATTTAATGAGATTCAGAAGCTACTCAGCAAAACTAATGGGCAGAGTGTCGGTGACCTTATGACCCCTGCTCCCCTTGTTGTTCATGAGAACTCAAACCTGGAGGATGCTGCGAGGTACTAGTTTCCCTTTCTCTTTTCTTTCCTGGCTATGTTCCTTGGTAACGAAAGTCAATTTTAAGTCTTCAGCTGAACTTTTTTTCCTGTTAGCATTAGGAGACTAAATACAAAAATTTGTTTCTTTGGTTTAGATTATTGCTTAAAACCAAGTATCGTCGACTGCCAGTTGTAGATGGCGATGGAAAACTGGTAATGTGATTCTATTCCCTGTTCGTTTACATGGATTTGCTTACATTTATCAGCAGAAAGTAGTTTCTTACTGGTCTATGTTTGCTCCTATATGAAAGGTTGGCATTATCACCCGAGGGAATGTGGTTAGAGCTGCCCTTCAAATAAAACGTGCTAGTGGCGCAATATAAATTCAGGACCGAAGAAATTAGTCTCATGGAAATAATTTCAGCATCATATGAAATGTGCAATATGGTTCATCAGTTTCTTTGGTTGACCGCTTATAGAATATGGTGATAATTATTCAATGAATTCTCTTACAAGCGTTCCTATTGGGCAATCCTATTCAATATTTGGATTTTAAGTATATTGAAGACCCCCAAGACTTGGAAATTTATTCTTATGCCGGCTTGTGTCTATAAATTTAGTAGATATGCGCACTTATTTGGCATTTGTTTAATCTGGAAATTCTAGCTGAGATATTGGATATCTGCCCCCAGCCTCCTCAAAAGTTTACTGGAGAACGATCTTCTCTCCCAGGCCTCCCTCGGGCGGCCTTATAGTAAGCGTGAGTTTAATTAGTCTCTATATCTGTTGTTTTCCTTTCTGAACATCTAATTTTACTACTTAATTCAACTTTGTTATGGATGTGTGTTCGATATGAAAAAAAGTTGGTTTGATACATATACAGAATGATATGTGAAAATTTTAGGTATATCTTAATACGTCATATCGTCAACTCAATGAACTCTTTAACAATCTCAAGATAAAGTGAAAAGTATTGTAACATATTAACGGACTCTCAATTTGGCTAAAGATGGGATAAATCATCACTTTTGAGCCTTTAATTACTCCCCCCAAGCCTGCACTTGATTGTCTAAACATCATGTTTAAAATTTTGATATCAGGTTTGAATTCTGATATAAATGAGACACTAAACATCTTTATCACTGTAATGCTAAGATCTTTACTTGGAGAAATAGAAGGAACGTTGATTCATAGTGTTTCCTTTTGGGCAATAAAGCTTATCTCTATTGTCTCACTGGCCAACCTTGATCGCACTCAATTCTTCAAACAAAGCATTCAAGTCCGTGTAAGAAGATCCATCTTCTTCAACAGCCTTTCTTGCCTTCTCTTTATATTCTTGTGCTCGTCTTTTCATTTCTGCACCTTCTTCTCCTTCCATAATGCGTCGAATTGCCGTGTCTATGGCCTCCCTTTCAATGCCTTCACTTCCCATTCTCTTCCATTGCTTATTCCCAACAGAAACTCCAATTCTCAAAACATCTGTAACCAATTTCTCATTGAAAAACTGCTCTGCGAAAATTGGCCATGTCACCATGGGCACCCCCGAACACACTCCTTCAAGCGTCGAATTCCATCCGCAATGTGTTACAAAACACCCTATCGCTTTGTTTTCAAGAATCAAAAGTTGGGGTGCCCACCCTCTAATGATTAGTCCTTTATCTTTTGTTCTTTCCTCAAATCCTTCCGGGAGCCAATTTTCTTTTTCATCTTCTTCTTGGTTCTTGACTTTTCTAACAACCCAAATGAATTTCTGGTCGGAGATTTCAAGACCCTTTGCAATTTCATGTAATTGTTTTTCAGTAAAGGTTCCCAAACTTCCAAAACAGACATAAACAACAGAATTTGGTTCCTTGGAGTTGAGCCATTCCAAGCACTCATGTTCATCAATGGCGGATTCTTTTCCTCTCTGTGCTTTATATTCTTCTCCTCCCTTATTGCATAGCAAAAGTGGGCCTATATGCCATGCTTTTCTTCTCAAAACTTTACTGTAATGGTTGGCATAATCAGGTTCCAGCTCGTAGAAGCTGTTAACAAGAACTCCATAGCTTCTAGTCTCTGATTCTTGTATTCTGATAAACTGCTTTGTGAAATCATTTTGTATTTCTTCTTGATCAAAATGAAACACCTGAAAGGAGAAAAATCAACAGCATTTAAATACATCCTCTTAACTAAGTTGCCCTTTTAAGATCAAGACTCATTATACACGGTATTATCAAAGCCCAAAAGGGAACGAGCAATTCAATCCATCAAAAGATCAAACTACTTAAAACATAGAAAGAATGATCAATATGACTTGGGACTTTTAATACCACTTGAGATCTTGTAAACTTGAGCTCGTGGGGAAGATCGGGCAGGACAAATTGCTCAGAATCCGATGATACATTCTTGAAAGGTTCGTAAATCTTCATGTGTTCTGAAGAACATAGTGAGAGATAACATGTTCCATGAAAAACCAACCTTGGGATATCAAATTTGGCTGCAGAATCAACAGCCCATGGAAAGAACATATCTGCAACAAGACAATCTGGATGAAATTCTTCCAGGAGTTTTTCAACAGGTTCCTGGAGCAATTCCAGGGCTTTTGCGAACATGGGAATCAAATCATCTGATATTTGGTCGAGGCTTTTGATTTCATCAGGCAACTCAGATTTTTCTGGAGGAAATTTCAGCACATGCATCCCAATATCAAATCCTGATTCCCTGGCATTTTCTATCAGTTTATCAAATCCAGGAGTGGCAATTATAGTTGTCTTCACACCCCTGGAAATGAAAAGCTTGGCCATGTCCAAGGTTGGAATCATATGTCCTGGAGCCAACAATGGAAAGAAGAAAACATGCAACTGATTCATTTCGCCAAATTATCTAACAGATCGTGGAAATTCAAAGATTTGTTGATTGGCTGATGATGAACTGTTTGTGAATATTGCAACACACATAGAAGTCATATATATTATAAGGCAGCAGCATGGGAGTAGTAGATTTGGATATTAATGTACACCAAGTTTGACAGCCCCTCAAAATAAAAGGCCATTATAATGCATGTTTGGGATGCCAAATTGTTTGGGAATAGGACCATGTGATCTTTATTATCAAATAAAAATACGTAAATTACGCCTCCACGGGTATGGCACAGTAGTAGAGCATTAGGATTTTCTACGGAGTATCGGGGGTTCGAATCCCCACAGCAGCTGGAAAACAACATTTATGTTGGAAGGCAGAGGCCCAAATGGTGGAGAATCGCCGAACGTCCAATCCAAATGTGTATAAGTTATGATCGCATTCGAATTTACCTAAGTGGCGAACCAGAAGGAAATGTCGTTATTCATCAGGATTANGGGGGAGGGGGGGGGGCGGGGGGGGGGGGGGGGGGGGGGGGGGCGGGGGTTGGTGGCCCGAAATTGGCTTGGCTCTTCTAGATCCTGTGGAGAAAGCAGCCATGGGGTTATTTTTTTATTGAGGTGATCCTGCGATGGGCAAAAGAGAGAGCAAGTTGTCTAATAATGCTAAATTACTTTATCCAAAAAATTTGACTTTGAACGTATGTTGAATACTACTGGATTAAATAAAATTAAAAATTTATTTGTTACTCGAGTAAAGTTCAATAGTGCATATAAAATAGATATTATGTTAATGAAATATTATTTAATTATATTGTACTTTAACGGGTAATTAGAAATTGAAATTTCAAGGAATAGATACCCATCTTTTTGAATATCACGATCACTTTCAAGCATTTATTGCCCATTATTTAACTATTTATTCCAACCACTAAAGGAAAAAAAAAATGCATACTCGAAGGGCCAGTAGAGAATAGTCGCTGTCGACATTGTTTACCAATTGTTTCATCTTTATTTTTAGGTTTATCTATTACCTTTAGGGAAAATTACAGCAACGGTC
>CAIGRN010060046.1:0-39380 GCA_903798345.1 Fraxinus anomala
TGGGCGAAATCAGTGAAGTTTTTCTTCACGAGTAAAGGCAAGATGGAATATTTGGATGGCTCAAAGAAGGGTCCAGATCTGGCTGATCCTGGTTATGATATTAATACTGAGTTTTCAAGCATAGAAAATAATGCAGCAGTTCAGATAAGAAGAAATAAACTAACTAGCAACTATAACCGAGGATTTCAAGATAGTGATGTGTCATTAGCATCCATATTGTCACTTCCATTTGATAATGATGGAATGATAAGTATAATAAAGAACGAGTTTTCTATCAGATTGCTAACAATAACAAACTATATAAGAAACAATTAGAACGGTGGGAATAAGTTACCTGAAGGAGCATGTGAAGTAAGTAAATGAAGTCAGTCATGCTCCTCAAAACCACAATTGTTGTTGTCAAGGGCCCATTTAATACTATGCACTTGTTATCCTGGTCCAAAATGATAAAATGTAAACTTAAGAGGGCATAGTTCATCAGTAATGTAATTTTAGCCATCGTATTTAGGCAACAATTTGATGAGTGTAGAGTGACAAACACTAATGTGTGATAGCAAGAATGAACCTAATACAACCTGTAAGGGATTTTTGAATATGCATATGAATATCTCCAGCCAAAAAGAGAAACAGGAAACAGGAGGTAAATCATAGATCACCATGCAAAGGAGCATGTACAGGCGAGCACACAGACATGAAAATGGAAAATAATATGAAGTTCCCAACAGATATAAGGGTTGTATAAAAACAAAAGCAAACGCTATTTCAATCACCCAGCCTGCAACCACCACTAGCTCCCCTCACCTCACCCCACCCCACCCACACCGCAGCCTTCAAGAAAATAACAAGAACAAGCAATAAACTTCCTACAAGTGGGTTTGATATAATTTTTGCGCATTAGCTATCATTACCTAGACTAAGAAATATTTTGCATATGTTTGAACAGAAAAGGGAAAATATGGTAGAAGAAGAAACAAGGAAATAAATCAAAAGGAAGAAAAGAAAAGATGTGCCAATGTCTATGTGCGTGCAACTGTGTGTGGGGGATCAGAGAGATGTAAGTGGTTGGTTGGCTTCCCATAAAGGTGGACCAGGCAATGAGTGGCAGAACACTTATTTGATCTCTTGGGGACCTTTGACCAATCTGTGCGTTAGTTGGAACTTCAGAGTTTCAAATTAGGTTGAGGGATGGTTCGAAAAAATCTAAACGGGAATGTATTTTCAAGCTAAATTGGAATGGCCATTTCGATTCCAGCAAACTAAATAGATAGAATCAAAATCTGCCATTCTGATTCTGTATCCCTATTCCTCCAAAGCAATAACTTAGAAGCAAACACCCCACAATAAAGAATAATCATTCCTTATTAATTAAACAACACCAAAAAGGAACGGGCTCTCAATGGAGACTTGATCCACACAAAATGCTTGGCTACTTATTCACAACTTCATAATTTTTTTGAGCTTAAAAAGATATTACATTTGCCTTTCTTTGTTGATATACTTTGATCTTGCATTTTTTTTGCTGTAATGACTGATTTTTTTAATTTTTTTTCATGTTTAAAAGTATCCATTGAGCACTGATTTATATTAAAGCAAAGTCAGTAAACAGACTGATTGTGTAGCCTAAGCTTAAAGGAAAGCATCACTCAACTTTGAACAATAAATCTGAATATTGCAACAGACTCCAACTAATATTGTCAAAAAAATGAACTGGAACAGTGACAGAAAATCACTTGTCATATCTCAACAGAACAAAGAAAAAAGAAAGATTCCATTGATTTCAGCGAGTCAAGTGCGTAGTTGAAAAAATATATAACTTTTGCAGTTCCTACTGACTAAATCTGAAAGGAAACTTTGGTCATCACCCGGAACTTGAAGAACAGTGAATGAATTTTGACCTTGCTAAGTGGCATAGCCAGAATATTTTCCAAGTGGGATCGTTCAATATGGCATATTATCCAAGTAGATAACAAGTTAACAACTTCATAAAATGAAACTCCAACTTAATAAATAATAAATCACACTAATAAATTATTTGTTGAACATATTAAATCAGTAAAAAAAATGCTAATTTCTGAAGTATATTACAGTTAGGATAGTAAATGACCCCCCAAATGTATCTATTTAAACAAACCACTCTGTGTTTCTTGCACACTTTCAGTTCAGATTTCCATTGTTTACAATGAGAAACCAAATAATTTAATAATTATTAATTGTTATAGAAGGCATGTGTTCTGAAGATGGACTCAAGTGCATAATAAGACAGACCAACTTTTAAAAATTTACCTTCAACACTGCCAGTAGAAAAAAGAACAGCGGGTCTAGAAATACTGCAAATAAGCAAGAGATCACAAAGAACTTGTTCCACTGCTGAACTACTTTTGCATGAGGATTCATGACTCCTGGAATATAACGACGCAAAAAAGAATACATTCTCTTTGCCCAACCTTTTGCATCTCCATAAATCATATTGTGGAACTACAAATAGACACATGAAAATCAAACAGCGTGAGCTAATTGACTAACTTTGCATGTCTAAAGCAGACAATTGTATGCCAAAAAACTGAAAGATGCCAGGAAGAAATTAGTTTTAGAACAATCAATTATACAGTTTGAAATTTAGCAAATAGTTGAACTATGTTAAGAACACATGTGAAGCATCCAGTACATTGATGAACCGGCTCAGAGAAAATCTTTCCTTGAGAAAATAAAAGTTCGTAAAAATCGTTGTCTAGCAGAGCGCTCACTTGTTACGACACTAGTCACTTTATGAGAAGAACTACTTGCCATATTCCATAAATATCTAGCACACCCATTATTTTATAAAGAACTACCACGTTCCCTCTGAAACACTAAAATTGTCAGACTTCTTCTATTTTATGTAATATTATCAATTCACAATTTGTTCAGGATATATTCGTTAGTTATATTCCCTAATCCCAATCGAGTGGCTTGATTTAAAACATATAAATGAACCTTCATTACAATCTATTTATTGATGTAGGAAGAATAAGTCCATATAAACAAGCATATTATTAATGATGTAGGAGTTCTAATTTCTATGCACATATGACTTAGACTGGTATATGATTAGATTGATAGATTTGCTAGGAGCGTGGCAATCAAATAACCTTGTTTATGGATACAATACTACATAAGTTGGGATTCCTCAAAAGGAGAAAGAAAGAATGTGTATAATACCTTAGCATCAAATCTATCAGACATTCTTGAGTTCTTCTGGTTCCCCGAAAAATTGTAATATGTTGGGCACGTTGTGCAGTATGGATCGTTGCACATCCCCAGCTGCCCAGACCTCAAAAGATGTTCATTTTTTCCCATGTAGTTCCCATCTGGCCAATCATTCTGATCCCTTTCATTAACTGAAGGATATTTTTCTACTTTGGGCTCAGTGTTTTTCTGCCTTAAAGAACCTTGCGTAGACTGAATGGTGCCAACATGTCTACGGCCGGCGTATAAAGGACCACTCCTCTGTACAAACAATGTCCTTCTTTCACTTCTTAAAGGACCAGTGTAACCTACAAGGCTGTTTTCATATTCAGAGGAGTCCATAGAGTTCACAGGAATAGACATTGATGCACTCCTGGTCCTGGATGAAAAACCCCTAGCTGAAGATTCATTGCCCTCGTAGACTTGCAAATGCGTTGCTGATAGCATTGGTACCTCATCTTTTTCAGAAGAATCCATTTTTCTTAAATAATATGCCTGCAATAGAAACAAATGTAATATCGAACATTAACAATTAGAAGCAAATTGAATGTTTTGGGAAAATAAAGATAAACACTTTCAAGCTTGAAAAATGACAGTTAAAATACTTTTTGAGCTTCCTTTCTTATCTTTCTAATTAAAAATAGGGTACAATGTAATGTTCAGGCATCTATCAACAAATTTGGTAACTCAGAATTTAATAAATACAGAACCAGACCAGCTTATATATTTTGAAGTGTAATGTGATTCAGTTCATTAGTGAATGCAAATTAGTTTTTCAAAACCTATGTAAAGTAAAGGTGTAAAGTGGAGAAAAAATAAAAATAAAGAAATGCAAATGAGTTCATCATATAGCTTTCTGTCTACAGTTACTCTTTTGTGTTATTCCTTTAAATTAAGTAGGATGCTCCTTTCCTCATCACCCCTACCTATGACACTATTAGATAACACAACATGTGTAACAATCAATATATTCAGATTTCACTAAATTTATTTCTTATATAAAAGGAAAAAAACTAGCAGGCAAGAAGCAGGTTAAGTACAACAGGAAGAGACTATTCCGGCAATTCACAGTAAGATCATTGACCATATTATTTTCATTTTTCCAATTCAACCATTTACATCAAGCCACATTCACAAGTATTCTTCAAATAATGATGATTAGCTAGCTTTTTTACTAAGTAAATGTTTCTCGTAGTGTCATCTGAAGTGTTTTGAGAATGCTCTTTTGTCCACGCCCCACATCATTGCCACAAATTATTGAGTTGGTGGCCAAAGAACATCTGTTGATTCATGTGAATTGATGTTTGTCTTACCGTGGTAGACAGGCTACACCATGATAGCATGGATTGGCATTTACGCTGCTTCACTAATCAGCGGATTGGACAGGTAGAATTTGAACCCATATTACTCCACATCAAGTAATCATAAATAACATTTCTTTTTCCACTGATGTTATATGTTACTAAATATTTGAGTTTACGTATCGCTTTAACATTTTCCTTTCTCTATTCCTTCACCAATACTCTCTTAGTACTTACAACTGTATAGAATCTTTAAATAAGTCGAACCACTCCCCATAACATAAACATTATATGTATTTCTCTCCATTTCCACACTTTCCGAGCAAACAACTCTAAATTCTATCTTTTACTAATTCGTGTAGCTTAAAGTCCACGGGTCTAACTCATCACTGCAAAACCAACTTATAATGATATTTGACATTAACAATCTCCCTCAGAACCAGGACTTGAGTGGCTAGGCACTTGACCTCCAAACAAGGCTAGAGAAACAAATCCAAACCATCCCTAGCACACACATGCCCTGATAGCCTAATACCACGGGCCTAACTATCACGGCAAAACCGGCTTAGAATGTGACGCTTGCTTTCACCTTATACGTCAGACGTGCTGACGCAATTAGATATCTTCCTTCGCAAAAAATCACTTTGTTCTGAAAGAAAGTCTCACTTTAGGCCTTGTTTCCTCCACGTTATTTTCAAAACACATTTCTCCAAAATAATATTACAAGGAAACTTAAAACATTTACTTCACGTTCTCCATCAAATTACCATTCCAGAATGCATTTGGGACAAAAAATAAAAAAATAAAGAGGCCCGTGTCAGAATAACTAACTTAAATTTAACTTCCATAAACTTTTGTAATCTTAGCAAAAACTTGTTCTTGATGAAAAGCAGGCACTACTAAGATATACAAGAGTTTATGAGACACAAAAACATGGTCTCCGAAAAAAAATAACAGCAGCAAAAATTAAGAAAATCATGCAACAAAAGCACGAATCTACCTCTTTAAGATGAAAAATCCTATTTTGATGGTGCAAAAAAGTGAGCCCAGATGAGAAAAAGGGAAATGAAACTATAAAACGCCTGTGTTTCTCAAATCTGAAAACGGAAAGAAATCCACCACTTGAAGCTTATGGGAGTAACATTAGAGCAAAGAAAGTCTTTATGTAAAAAAGGTACGAAGTTAAAGATTGACCTGTAAGACTCAGGTCAAGTCTCGTTTAGATTTCTGAAAAGTAAGCTTGAGTACGACACGCCAGAAAATGTGTACAAGACTTTTTCCGAGTTGCCGAATTGGAAGAGAGATACCGAACACGCACATGGATGGTCAAGATTTTTTATTTTTTTTCTAATTTTTTTTTTTCATCTTTTAGGATGAATTTAATGAATAGTATTGAAAAAATAATATATTTTAAATAGTGATAAGATAGAAAATACATTATTAAAAAGTGAAGAAAAATTATTAATGTAATGAAAAATACTATTTTATTGAAAAATATATGATTAAAAATAAGTTTCAAAATAATGTATTTTCAAAAAAAATGTGTGTCAAAAAGGGGCTTAGCGCCTTGTTCTGCCCATTCTTTTAAAACTGAGCCCTTGTTTGATTTCCATTTAGCATCTATTTTGTGGGGATTAAAATTCAATTTTTCGTAAATTTTGATAAGAGTTGGTGATTTATGGTTAAAAAGATGTGAATCCCATGAAATATTTGATTACATTTAATTGTTAATTTTAACTTAAATTAAAATTTTATTTTTATTTTTTACCAAATAGGGGCTTACAAAATACATTTGTCTCTTTTTTTTTTTTTCTTTTCAACTACACATTATTTAATAAAATAATATTATACGTAAAACCAAAATATTTCATTATTTTTGAACCACATATTTTTCTTCAATCTGCTATTATAAAATAGATACTCAAAATAAAACAGAGTTCAAACATGACCTCATTTTCAATCACACGTTCTTTTAATAAAATAATTTTGTTCCTAAACTCAAATTTTTTTCCTATTTTTCAACTATATATTCCTAAAAAATAATTATTACAATATCTGTGTTCCTACAAAATGGAGTTTAGACGCCGTAAATCACAAATTTCATCAAATTTTATCAAAATTTACTAAAAATTTAATATTAATTTACAACAAACGGAGATAATATTAGATATTTGACTATCAGTGGTTAAAAGGTAAATCTCAATAAGCCCATGTTTGACATCCTTTAATTTATTTCTATTTTTGCTATACGATCATTTTCAACCACACATTCATATAATAAAATATTCACACGTAAACACATATTTTTTTTCGACTTTTTAACCACACATTCTCCAAAAAATAATATTCAAAACAATTTTTTTAACTTTTAAGAATGTCAAACAAGGCCTAAATATATTTAATAGACTCGAGTGGAAAGTTTTAGCATATGTTTGTGAAAATTAAAATTTCAATCTCTAAGTCAAAGTCAACAATTAATTTTAACCATATATTTAATGAGATCTAAACTTTTCAAATTTATATTTCATCAACTTTTATCAAAATTTACTAAAAAATCTGATTTTAATACCCACCAAACAATAGCTTAAAAGTATAACTATCTTTTCTTTGTTGTGTTTGTAGAGTATTCGTGCCTTTTTTATATGGGGTCGAGGTATGTGAGACATGTATTTCGATCGAGAAAGTTTATAATATCATGAGAAAAAAGGGGAAGACAACAATGATAGTTTATCGCTTAAACGTCAAATTCGATACTTTTCTTTACTATTTTTTTATTCGACTAGCCACATTGAATCAACTTGACAGCTTCGAAACTAGCAGCAAAAGCTTAGGGTGTGTTTGATGGATATTATTGAGAAAATAATGTATTTTAAATAGTGATATGATGGGAAATATATGGTTCAAAAGTAAGGAAAAGTTATTGATGTGATGGAAAATATTATTTTATTGAAAAATATGTAGTTAAAAGTGAATTTTGAAAGAATATTTTTTTAAAGAACGTATGTCAAACATGGACTTAATCTTGTGAAATAAAATAAAAGTCAAAGTGCAGTCGCACTAGACGCTCTTCAATATATATTTATTTGTCATTACTTTACTTGAACCTTGTTTGATATCGATTAAAATCTAAATTATAATATAAATTTAAGTCAATAATTAATTATAACTATATATTTTATGGATTCCACAATTTTTCAACCATGTATTTTATCAACTCTTATCAAAATTTACTAAAAATCTTATTTTAATTATCATCAATCAAACAGTGGCACAATATATCTATTTTATCTTTGTTAGAATTTAGGGATTTACCCTTCACAAAAACTCATTTACTCGCTCAATATAATGTTGTTTCATTTTGATGCGCGAAGTCGGTGAACTTCTATACATTTTAAATTTAGCCATCAATTTTTGTTTTTCGCTTCAGTACACGTGACGTAGTTAAAAATCATATATTTTTTTAACATTTTAATAAAAAATAATAATATATTAAAAAATTACGAATTTCATAAAATATGTAACTAAAATATATTTTTGACATTGACTTAAATTTTATCAATTTCTTAAACTACGACTTGATCGTATCTTTCAAAAGTGCCATAAAAATCTCCCAATGACAGGTTTCACATGGTAATATGTTACAGTTGCCTAAATTCTTGGACGTTTACCAGTGACAATATTTTATTCATGATGTTTGTCAACTGTCACATGGTAACAAGTCATTGCTTAACAATCATTAAAACAATTTTTTTTTTCCAATTTTATTTTCAATTATACATTCTTATAATAAAATACGCGCACTTAAATCCAAAAAAATTCCATTTTTTAACTACACATTTTTTTAAGAAATCACTATTCTAAAACTCATTTTGATGGTTGTCAAAACAGGGGCTAAGACGGAGAAATTTTAAAACAAGAAGACGACATTTTTGTCATTTATTCCCAAGGAAATGAAAACCAAACCTTATCCATTCTTATGTAGTTTCTATTTGATTCAATTAAAAAATGAGATTAAAATTTAATTTAAAGTCAGAAATTAAATTTAATCACATATATTTTATAAAAGTCACGACTTTTCAACTACACATTTAATAAAAAAAAAAATTTTAATGAAAAATTACTAAAAATCCGATTTCGATTGAAATCAAACAGGGCGAACAATGTCCAAAAAGACAATTCATAATTGGATTTTTGCTTCAATCCCAGCCCATTGGACCTAGACTGAAGCCCAAACTATTTCACTCCTGGACTGGATAGCTCTCTGGCCCATAATCAACCTGTTTAGGTTTTAGCCTTTCACAAATCTCCCAACTCCCGCCATTTTCCGCATCTCCCGCCCAATTTCCTCACTCTCATACACACACCCAGAGCGAACAGTGATACTGCAGATACAGAACAAGAAAGGGAAGATCAAGAGAATAAACTAATTTTTCTGTTGTTCATCTCATTTCAATTGAGGGGAAATGAGCGGTGCAATGAGAAATAAAGTGCAAAGAAAATTCAAGATGAGAGGCTACACGCTAAAAGTGGAAGCCCTCTCCGAAATACATTCATTTGTCAGCCGCTTTCCGGAAGCAGAGGACGAAGCCCTCGATCTCCTCCTCGACGAGCTCCACCACTCCTCCCGTAAAGTCTCGACTTTTTGAGTTATTTTTACCGAACATGGATTTTTGAATTACTTTATATATTAACAAAATTTAATTTTGCTCAAACCGTTTGTTTGGAATTAATTTTGTGTTGCAGTGAAGTCTTCGATACTGGATAAGGAGTCGGTGCGCCGAGTTGTGAGTCTTTTGCTGGAGGCCGAGGCCGCAGTGGAGGAGAGCCCAACAAGTAGTGGTTATGGTTCAGCAGCTTCTGCTCTTCGGATAATTCATGCATTTGATTTCCCCAAATTTCATTACGACCCTATCAAGAAGAATTTTCACGAGTACATATTATTATTATTATTTTGTTTTTTGCTCTCATTTTAGTAATTTGTGAAAGTAGTATTTATGAGCTGATGTCTGCTATAATTTTGGGGTAAGGTACACAAGGGTGACGAGCTTACTGTTTGCTTGATTAAAAATTTGAACATTTGTTGTTTCAGTTAGTTTTTCCTTAATTAGTTTCTTAGAGTAAGAATTAGGTGAATAGAATATCCACACGCCAGATTGTACTGATGCCCTGAACCAACTTGGTGAAAAATGAAGTCTTGCTATTTTCCGAAAGGGAAATGTACGACAGTCTTATAGTTCTTGTGGATTTTTTCACTTATATTTTTAATCAACACTGGAAGGAACTAAACTTGTCAATGGGTGTCATTAAAAGTTATTGATTTTTGGATGTATTAGTTCCATAAATGAAAGTCTGGGGAGACTAATGACTGTTATAATAATTTTGGGATTCTCTCTCTCTCTCTCTCTCTCTCTCTCTCTCTCTCTCTGTAGACATACAGGGAATCTTCCAATTCACGGCGATGCATCCGCCAAAGCCACATTATACAGGGATAGGTTTCTCTTGTTGTTTCAGAGGCTTTCTCGTGACCCCCATTTTTCTAGGCCAGTTTTTGATACTGATATTTCCGATTACGGAAGCTGTCAGGTACCCCTCCTCTCTCACCTATACAAACGTAACTATAGAATGTTCATCTTCTAAAATTTTGTATATGATTTGGCAGATATCTACAATTCAATCTCTGGTTGGGCAAACAGGGAAAAGATGGGTGATGGGTTTGATATCTCAACTGGAGGATGGGCATTTCTACTTGGAAGACTTGACCGCAGCTGTGGAAATTGATTTATTCAATGCAATATCCTTTGCTATTTCAGTTCATCATCTATTTTCTTCACTGAGTTTTGATACATACATCTAGAATGAGTAACTGGGCTTTAACATATTGCTGGCTATTAGGTTTCCCCAGAATCTATTCTGCTGACCATCTGAGAGATAACACAATTCAAAGAAGTCCGCTCTTCCAAAACATACTATTTTTGTTTACTCCCTGCTCAATAATTGTGATGTAATTTTTCTGAAGACAGTAGTACTTACAATTTTGGGACTACTTTTGTTCGTGAAAATAAGTTAATTCATATACTTTTATTATAATAGAGAATATTCACTCAGAATATCAAGGGTATGGATTTTGGGTGAATATAAACATACAGTAGTGGAACCCCAGTTAAACTTTATCCTCCACGTGTATATCTTTTCATCTCCCCCCTTTACTTTTATTTAGTCGAACAAGCTGTGAGGATTTCAACCACCCCATAATAGTGACTCTTTGGTGGGTATCCTAAAACAAACTGGTACAGTAACTCCTTGGCAGAGCTCCTAAACCTAACAGAGATAGTTCAGGGCTCGAAAGGAAAAAAGTTCCAGTTTGTGGTTTCCTCGAGCAGTGATGCCTCAAAAATACTTTTCATCTGCATATTATTCATAGTATGACAATCAGTGAAACTTTGTTTTCAGATGTTAATAGAAAATTTATAAAGATGCACATTTTCTTTTACATGAAGCACAGAATAACAACAGGATTTTTTTCGGAAAACACAATAGTGCTAGCAGAAGGCGAGATGCTGTTAAATGGTATCTTCCAGGTCGGCGAATCTTTAATTTGTGATATTTTTTTGACCTGTGATTTCCTTTGATACTATCATATGATACTTGTACATTACTCTCAGCTATTTTTTTGAACTAAATTAGCACCGTGATTTAGGAATTATGATCCTTCTAATAAGGATTTTAATGTTGTTTGATTCTGGATACTGAAGTATGAAAATGACCTGCCTTAAGAAATTATTAAGTCATCGAGGTTATTGTTGCCAGTCACTTAAACCATATCCATTAAATTTCAACTGAAGACCTAATTTCATGGAAATAAAGTCGATAAGCTAGATGTAGTGGAGAGAAGGGTTAAATGTTCTGTAACAGAAATTGATTTCTTGATATTCAACATATGAAATGACCACAACTTGCTGAAATTAACTCAACTGTCAACGTTTGGACTCCCTTGGACTTCTTCCCTTTTTTTTTTTTTGCTAGTCATCAATTTTAAAAAAACACTTCTAGTATTGATTCCTTGTTCAGACTACTAATTAATTTGTACCATAATGTTATGCAGGTAAAAACATGTGGATTTCCTCCGCTAGAGGACAGAGAAAAGTCAGTTGCATTGTTTTCTGGACTTGACTATTTTGGGAGTGGTTCCCTTACAAAAGAGGAGACTGTATCCTTCTATACCTGATAGAGAAAAAAGTTTTCAGTTCTTCACTTAAAGTGAATGAAGGTCAAATTTTCTTGACACTTTCAATAGCTTAGGCTTGCAGAGTTAGAAACTGGGGCAGTAAAGGACATGTTTGTTGTTCTTTCTGATGTTTGGCTGGATAATGAGGAGGTAGGTGTTCCCTCTTTCCTTTAGATGATAATTTACTTGATTCATTGGTTTTCTTGTCTTGTGAACATCGATGTGTGATATTGTTGGTCTTTTATCTTAGAGAAGACTATAGGAAATCTCGAGACTGTCCTCAGTGGTTACGAGAATGAGGAAGTTGTTCCTTCTCTGTTTGTTTTCATGGGAAATTTCTGTTCTCATCCGTGTAACCTTTCCTTTAATGCTTACTCGAGTCTAAGGTGAGAAAAAGTCTCCTTTGTTTCTCATTGTCACTAATCTTAGTGGAGTGAGGGACACTAACAAATGATTGCTGTATGCAGATCGCAATTCGGGAAGCTGGGTCAGATGATTGCATCCCATCAACGTCTAAAAGAACTTAGTAAATTTCTTTTTATTCCTGGTCCGGATGATGTAGGTATGTTGAGTAGATCTTTGCAGGTTTCCCTTAAAAATCTCTTGCATATGCACTGCATATCAAAGAGGAAATTGTTTCTGTTCACTCAGGGCCTTCAACGGTTCTACCTAGATGTCCTCTGCCAAAATACATAACTGAGGAGCTTCAAAAATACATTCCAAATTCAATATTCTCAAGTAATCCATGCAGGTTTTTCTCTGTCCATAAAACTTGATTAGTGCAAGTCTAGTTCTCTGATGTGCATCCCGCATCATATGTGATGCTTGAATTCATGCTATGTGAATTCTAGTGAATATCCTAGTCTTATGATATGAGGATGCACTATTGGAACTAGCATTGTAGCTTGTAATATCAGTTAAATATCTGCCATCTGTAATTGTACTAATTTCTCTCCCGGTTTTCTTTTTCTACCCTGTGAACGTAAATACTTTTGAAACTGAAACCAGAATCAAGTTTTATAGCCAAGAAATCATATTTTTCCGTCAGGATATACTTTATAGAATGCGCAGGGCATGTCTAATGCCCCCATCTACAGAAGAAACAAGTGATCCATTTGAGCACGTGAGTCTGTTCTTCCACATTCATCATCTAGTATGTGATAGCTGTTATCATTGAATATCGAGCTCAAATTACCGCTTTTGTGTCTTCACTGCAGCTTGTTGCTACCATAACGCATCAAAGTCATCTCTGCCCTCTGCCTTTGAGTGTGCAACCCATTATCTGGAACTATGATCACTGTCTTCACCTCTATCCAACTCCACATACGGTAGTGCTCATTTCTAAACTAATAATGAGGTCTGTTCAGTTTTTTCGTGATTTGTCAGTGAGAAAAATGGGGAAAAATAAAAGATTGTAAGTCCTCCAATATGTGAAATTTGAATTTCAAAATTTTGGTGGGTTATAATCAACACTAATTGAAGGTTATGGGTTTGGGTTTTGAGATTCTTATACCGGTTTAGCATGTTTCTATCAGGAGCTTATTAAAGTTCCTGATATCCATTCCATATCTTATTTCAGAATTTTACACTTTATTAAAGTTTATCAGACAATGAAGTTCTTGTTCAAGCCTTCCTTTTCTAAAAAAGTGCATATCGAGATCAAGAGGCTCCCTCTCCTGGCTTTGGTACTTGTTTAACAATGATCTGAAGGTCCAACCAAGTGGCAGTATGGTCTTCTCATTCCATACTATTCAATATAAAACATGCAAAGAAAGCTTTAAAATTTCGAGTTAATTTGAACTCAATGAGATATATGATATTGGAAAAACGTACTCCTCAACAGCATTCTCCGTGATCAAACTGATTTATTATTTTATTGTACTACCAGCATTCTCTGTGATCAAACTAGATTTATTATTTTATCAATGATGTCGGTCGTCGGACGTGTCTAAATTGGAATAACACTGTTTCTCTGTCTTCCATGCAGATAGTGTTGGGGGATAGAAGTGAGCAGAAGGCATTCAAATACACAGGAATTACATGCTTTAATCCTGGTTCCTTCTCAAATGACTCTACTTTTGTGGCATATCGACCTTGCACTCGGGAAGTTGAATTATCAGCCTTGTAAGTACATAGAAATTACCAGTCTTGGGATATAAAGAACACCGAAACATCAACCTTGCTCTCGAGAACACTTCATTGTAGTAGTACTGAAGAAGGTTAATAATTCATTATACAGAAGATTGTTAAATTATGCCACAGGAAAAAATCAGTTCCCATCCTTGTATCATCTAGTTATATTACAAGATTATAGTTTGCACTCGAAGTGTTATTTTCATTCCTTTATTCTTTTCTCAGTTTTGATTGATCTAAAGGGCAATTAAGCAAAATTCTTAAGTGCAGTTTTGACTTAATCAGACTATTTTTCCTTCTTCCTGAACTGTTTAACGAAGCAAAGGTCTACACGCCATTCAAAATAAATAATAGAAACTGATTTTCATGAATGACTTAAGCTTGATGATGATGTCTAAATAGAACCTAAATTTGTCAAATATTAATTCCAAATGTGTTTTATTCTTTATTATCCTCATTGCTCTTAGACTATGGCCACACGGTTTAATTATAGCATCCATTTTCTGTTAAGCATCATCATTACATATATGACTGCTAATTCAAGTCGAAATCAAAATTCACAAGTACAATCCATCGCATTCTAACTGTGTGATAGAAAGTAGCTTAAAACTAGTGAGCTTGTATGTGCAAGCACGCATCTATGTATGTGCAAATATATGTGCGTTTAGCTTTTTGATTGGAAAACAAAAGTTTCTTTCTGTTAGTGGCTTTTTTTCTTGAGTGTGGTTGAATAATCAATCGTTATATTTCCTTATTATTTTTGTGTGATGAGGGTAGATATTTAGATATTAATATTGCTCCTCCATCAGTCAAATTTTTGAATGACAAACTGTAGCAATCATCATGGACTAGTGAGATTGTTGTGCTATTCAACACTTTAGCCTAAAGATATGGTTTGAAGTGCATTTTTTCAACTCATTAACTCGTATGCAGAAATGATGATAAGTTAATAATACATTGAAAGTTAAACTTGTCAATTCATGTGGTTTCTTTTCTAATTTGCTTCAAATGCAGAGATTTAACTCCTGTTTGATTTTGCTTAAAAGCATAATTTTAGTAAATTTTGATAAAAAATGATGAAATGTTTATTTAAAAAGTTCATAAAAATTGAGGGTTTTATGAAATGTGTGGTTGAAAATGATTTTTAGAGCATGGGGACCAAATAGGGGTTTAGTGAGTTTTCTCATGCACACGTCTATGTAGAGTGGAACTGCTTGAATTTTATTTTAAAAGCAGTGTTCTAAAATGTGTAATGTATAGCGATGCGTGGATGTCAAGTTATGGGCTAGATGAGTTTAGGTGAGGTATATGCGTAAAAAAGCGTAAAAAGATGTTTTTTTATTTTAATATTATTTTAATTTTTAATCAATCAAAAAATCATTTAATAATTAAAAATAATGCACATCAAACATTTAAAGTAGATTCATAGAAACTTTATAAATTGTTTCAAAGTTTTTCAACAAAAAGATAAGTTTCAAATGTAAATTAATCTTTAAATTTTAATTTAGAAAAAAAAAAAGGATATTAAATCTTGCATAGGCACGCATTAGCGATCAACGATTGTCGTTGAGCGTCAAATAAGGCGTCAAGCCACTTGGCTTGGTGTTTTCTCCGCCCATCGTGCCTAGGTGGCGTATTGGCGAAGCTTATGCGCGCTTTTTAGAACACTGCCTAAAAGTTAACCTTTTTTCAGGGGTATTTTGATTTTTTCTAAACTCAAAATCATCATTTCTAGTCAGATATGAGATTTTGCTCACTCTTTCCCAATCCTTTGGACCTTGCTGAAAATTCATCTTACTTATCTACATGGCTAAGTTGAAGCATGACTGACATAATTTGTAGCAATTTGGGCTTAGTCCCAAAAGGATAACCTAACCCAAGATCATTCTCATGTCTAGTAGTCGATGTGGAAATTATTAAGTGCATTAATTTTCCTATAATTGATAGAGTAGAATTACTTCTACCTGTGACAAGACTTGTCTCATGATACTTAAAGAAATATTATGTTCTCAATTGGAACTTGTAAAATAATATATGAACAACATATTAAGAAGGCAGGGCAAAGGTTTCCATCGATAAGGTTAGAATAAGAATGTTCCTAATTGAGGAAGTATCCATAGCTATAAGGACATTTACATCCTTGTCTTGTACCTAATATCAACAAGCTCATCAAAAGTAAGTTATACTCAAAAGCACATTAATTAAATTAGCATATACTAATTTCATTGTTTCCAGTTCCTAGAGCCTCTTGAAAACCCCTGACGAAAATAATCTCGCAGTCGACTCTGAATTTATTGGGAACGGGGTTAATTAGTCGTGTTTCTTAGAATGAGGTGGCAGAAAAGATGGCATAACCATACACATTTAGAATATATGTTGTAGCAGCAAATGTATAATTAGGTCAGGTAGGTGAGCACTTGAATCAATCCTATATATAGAAGAAAACCAGTGTTTTCTTCAAATGGTTCGACCGTTAGCTTTCAGTAGTTTATTTTGCAGTTGAGAAGTTGAGATTACTTCTTGTCTCAGAAATCCTAT
Source organism: Fraxinus anomala (assembly GCA_903798345.1). Taxonomy (NCBI): domain Eukaryota; kingdom Viridiplantae; phylum Streptophyta; class Magnoliopsida; order Lamiales; family Oleaceae; genus Fraxinus; species Fraxinus anomala. The sequence continues at coordinate 16,423 of CAIGRN010060046.1, forward strand.
ATCCTCATTGAGGTGCAAACTAATGAGTCAAAATCAGATGAGATGTATTCAAAGCTAGAGTCCTCCAGATGGAACTGATAAAGAAAATTTACTTACAAACATGATTTAAGACTTTATGAACTTATAGCCATAATATGGTAACAAAAAAATTTGCTGACGATTCAGAAATGAAGTAGGTAAAACTGGTAAACAGTCTAGCAGTCTACCATGTACACGAACCAATAGACTAATTTCGTGCTTGTTCATGCTTATATGTACACATATCTGACACACATACACATAGTGACAAAGCTGAGGGGGCGGGGTGGTGACTACTCCCACAACTTTTTTAGTTTTTTCTTTTAAATATACGTAGATTTTTTTTTTTAACTATTATACAAAGTACATGCATATTTTGTCCTCTTTGACATTTTTTCGCCCACCGTATATTTGTAATACTTGGAGCATATGCCACGAATGTTGGTGTGAGGATGGAGGGAGAGTCAGGATGTGTTAGTTGAAGAAAGCTTCTCGGTTACAAGTTTCCTTCGTACAATTGGCGGGTGAGATATGAAGTTTCTATTTTAAAGTTTTAACAAAAGAATGGTAGGCCAACGGTCAAAACAAGTCTTATTCCCGGTATAAACAAGTATTAGTACAAAAAGTTTCCTTAATTTGGATTATTTAAACCGAGAGTTGTTTTCTTCATATGGGGTTTATTATCTTACAAATGAAAACAAAACTTGCTTAAAATTAAGGAAAAATTAACTATAATTCATTTCAAAACTAAGAAACAAGTTTTAAAATTTCAAAAATTAGATATTATTGAACTTATTTAACGATCACAAATTAATTAGTCATAATTTATTTCTTAATCACAACTTGTGAGTCATACTCACATTTTTTAGGTCACATTTTATTTATTGATCATAATAAAAAAATAATTGATCACAATCAATAAAATACTTGATCACAAACACCCCTAACCCACCCACCCACGACACGCCAAACAGCCAACATCATCACCACAACACCAACACACCACAATAACCTCTTCATCGCCGCCACCATCATTGCTATGCCAGACTGCCAATATCACCACCACACACAACCCACCACAACATCACCATCACGACAACCACGACACCACAATCAGAGCCACCACCACGCCTCACCACCACCACCACCACCACCACTACCACCACCACACAACACTGCACCAACATCATCCAACCACCACACCCACAGCACACACCACCACCCACAACACCACACCATCACCACAACCACAACACCCAATCATTGCACATAGCACCACACCCACTGCACACGGCAATACAACCACCACACCATCACCACCACCGCACCATAGTATTACTACCAAACCATCAATCACGACAATGCTAAAAAAATTTTAAAAAAAATGGAAGAAGAAAAATATATCTGCATGGTGGCATCTTGCAGTGGTCTTTGGCAGTAGTCTTCCATGTGATAAAGAAAGAGAAGGGGTGGATGCTGCAGCGACGACGACAACGGTGCTCCGGTGGTTTTGCACACGATGAACCAACAATGGTTCCGTCGTTGCGAGGCACCGTTGTGTCAAGTCGTGTGCAGCAGTGCATCGGGTGGTGTTGTCGGAGTAGTCATAGCCACCACAGAGAGAAGGATGAAGTGGGTTGTGATTTGTGATTTTTGGATTTTTAGGGTTCGGGTGGGTATGATTTAGAGTGAGAAATTAGAAGATATTGAATATTATTAATATCTGATTTTTGTATAAACAAACTTTAGATCCGATTTTTTAATTTGATTTTATATTTTGGTTGGGTGTAATTTCTACTAAAATTAATGTCAAGTTGTTAATAAACCTAAGTTCCAAACCGTGTTCTTCGTACAAGTTTTTCACTCTATCTTCTACATATTATTAAGCCCCCGTTTGATTTAGTTAAAAATCAGACTTTTAGTAAACTTTTGGTAAAATTTGATGAAATGTTTTGTTGTGAATCTAATAAAAATGTGTGGTTAAAAAATGAATTTGAAGAAAAGTAAATTTTAAAAAATGGGAGCTAAACATGTACTAATAGTCTCTGCAGTTGGAACAAAGTTGGTTAACGTCTTTACTCCTTTTGAATTGGAAGGCCAATCATCTTCTATGATTCAATGTGCAATTGTCAAAGTCCCACGTTACTCATATTTTAGTGAGGATCATGTGTGGCTATCCATAAAGTCATATGATATATGAATAAGCATAACATGCATAAATCAAGAATTTCATTGCAACAAAGTTAAATCCTCAAATTCTTGATTATGCTAGAATTTAACATTTGGATAGGAAAAAAAAAAAGGAAAAAAAAAGCCAGATTTTTTTTTACTAAAACTGGCAGTTTAACCTAAAATATTGTCATTTGCCAGTCTAATATAGAGAATGTAGGCCAATTCATGGAAAGGTGATCAAGACCTACAACCATATATACATACGTCTTCACAAGGTCTAACAACAATACCCACCTTTTCTTGCCGAAAATAAATATTATTATCATTACATTAATTCTTTTCCAATTTATGTTAAACGAGAAACATAAGACAGCTTTATTAGATTTTATTTAGGTTAATTAGTTCAATATAAGTTTAAACCATTGTATGGTGGGGATTAAAATTATATTTTTAGTAGATTTTAACAAAAAATAATGTGAGATAGTCTTTCAAAACATGATCGAACTAGTCTTTCAAAACATTAAATAAATAATTTCTTCTTCTTTTTTATTTTAAAAAAAAAAAAGGAAACTTGAGAAATCGATAAAACATGTGTCATTTATATCGGTAAAACACGGTTCTTGGCCCCGTTCTCAATTTTTTTGGTTTGTTAATCGTTTAACTAGATCCTTAAATGTCTAAGACTTTGTTATATGTTATAATTTATAGTTAGAAGTAAAAAACAACTACTAGCTAGGTGGGTATTGTAGGTTAGAATTTGGAAAGATGTTGAAAGGAGAACGACATTTACCCTACCAAGCAACCTCTCTCTCTCTCTCTCTCTCTCTCTGTGTATAATTCTTATATCTATATATATGAGTTGCAAGTAGCTGTTAGCCTAGAAGTTGCATCAATCACTAGTGGTGGTCTGTCCAAATTCTTAGACTCTCTAACGGAAAAAAACTTGTCATCTCCCTTATATATTAATTCTCTCCTTGTCCAATTCTCTACCTTCATATATTTTCTCCAACGTAAATCTTTAAAACAAACCATACCTTCTTCCTTAGTTCCTGTTCTATATATTTTCTTGTTAATCTGTGCTATAAATCTTGATTTGACAGAAATTAAGGAAGACAGAATTAGGTTTTCTTCTTCATATATTTCGATACTACTTCCACTTGTTTGTGGTGTTCCATATATATATATATATATAGATCATGTGCAGTAGAGGCCATTGGAGGCCTGCTGAGGATATGAAACTCCGGGAATTAGTCGAACGATATGGACCTCATAATTGGAATGCCATAGCTGAAAAGCTACAGGGAAGATCAGGTGAATTAACATGCATCTTGCAACTACTGTATATGTACATGGCACACACAAAAAGATAAAAAAAAATTGCATAATGATGATCATAAGATAAATTTTACCGCAAGGGTGAAAGGTCCATGGAAGATCATAGCAGTAACATGTATATTACTCCTCAGTTTTTAGGGTTTGATAATTTGATATGATATGGAAATTTTATTGATCAGGGAAAAGTTGTAGGCTGAGATGGTTCAATCAGTTGGATCCAAGAATAAACCGGAATCCGTTCAGCGAAGAGGAAGAAGAGCGGCTTCTTGCTTGCCACCGGATTCATGGGAACCGATGGGCTATAATTGCTAGGCATTTTCCAGGACGAACCGATAATGCTGTGAAGAATCACTGGCACGTTATCATGGCACGAAAATGTAGAGAAAGGTCGAAAATTTACGCGAAAAGAGCTAATTCACAAGCACTGGATTGTGATCAAGAATCCTCCTCAAAGCATGACAAAAATATGGGCTTTACTCCTTCAATTGTAGACAGATATTCCAAGGGATTTGATTTCCCACAAATATATAACCTGCAACCTTTGTATTGGAAGGAGCTCCATTCTGACACTCTTATTCATCATCATATGGAGTTCGATCAAGGTAATGTTGCATTTGATGTGGTCCTTATCTTTTTGAAGTAGGAAAATTGCTTAAGTTTGTGTTTGGACATGCAAAAAGGGAATAGATGAGCGGGTGATAAGTGTGAACCAATAAATCTAAAATTTATTTTGGACGATGATGACTAATTTTAAGTCTTCTGATTATCTATTTATGAAAATTACATACGTGTTAGGAGTACATGTTTGGCCCCATTCTTAAAAGTTATTTTTTAAAACCAATTTTCAACCACACATTTCACGAATGCACAATTTTTATCAACCGCACAATATTTTATCAATTTTTATCAAAATCTATCAAAAATTGATTTTTAACAAAACCGAACAAGGGCTAAATTTATTTTCCATTATCCAAAAAAGAATGTATAAAAGAATCTAACTCTTCACTTCCTTCTCTTCGAGCATGTTCAGCTAAACTTAAGAACAAGAAAAAGTGACTTAGTTTTCAAACATGTTTGGATATGTTGAAAAAAGTGAGTTTTGGGTTGCTTGGTTGGGAATGATCGGTTTATATTTATAATAAATAAAAAATGAGTAGCGGATAAATGAATAATATTTGTGGGTTCCACAAAATGTGTGGAAAGAAACACCAAAAAAAATATACTAGCCATTATATATGTTGAATTTATCAAAGTACGCTAGTTTTCATACTGTTCTACTTCATGTAAGCTTATAATTAATACGATATTCATAGAAATATAATTTGAAATCGCAGATAAAAGTCAGGCAGTGGAGTTCTATGATTTTCTACAAGTAAATACAGAATCGAACAAAAGTGAAGTGATAGACCATTCAAAGAAAGATGATGATATTGAAGTGGAGCAGAAGAAAAATGGCGTACAATTTATAGATTTCTTATCAGCGGGAGGTTCTCTTCCTAATTAATCTGGCTCACTTTTTTTGAGGTTAAATTATATATGTTTGGTAGAGTAATATAAACAAGATACTCTACACCTTCCACTTTACCAAACGAGCCTTAGATGCATTTACAGAAGAATCAATCTACTTTGTCAGATGATTTTAACATCTTCAATGAAACAATGATGTATGACAACAAATGATTGGATGACAATGTTAACTATTTTTTAAACTGACCAACGACAGAATGTCATGTGGCATTTTGTCAAGAAATGTGGCAAAATTGTCGGGCAATATAGCAAGATTGTTTACCGAATAATGATACTGCATGCATGAATGAATAAATGACACGTGTGTGTGTGTGTAAGATATTATCGCTAAAACTTATCCCCTATTTGGTTTTGCTAAAAATTAATTTTTTTTGTAGATTTTGATAAAAAATGATGAAATGTGTGATTGAAAAGTTCATAAAAAGTTGTTAATTCCATAAAATGTGAATCAAACACGAACTTAATATTAAATTGTTCAAAATCAAAAACCCTAATTAAGTGAGGAATTCATACTTCTCTCTTTTTTTTATCTTCTTTCATGACTTGCGTTTGTTCTACGTGAAACTAATTATTAATTTATTTTACAATAACCAATTCATGAGCATTTATTAATAACAAACAAACTAAAGTACAGCTTAAGAAAGGATTAGACTTAATCAATAGAACAGTAAACTTACAAAAGTATCATAGAATAAAAATCAGCACTAAATTTCGTGTACTTAATTCATGTTTCGTGATATCACGTGCTTAAGTTATGTCGCATGACATACAAGTATCATAAGAGTAAAAGTAATACTAAAAAATAAATTAATAATTAAACTGACGATTAATGATGATATTTTAATTCTCGTTACGACAGCTTCGTTCCACACTAGTTTCCAACCCTATAAGATTATCAATTTTCACATAATATATCCAAAAGCATTCTCGTGTAATATTGTTTCGAATAGAAAGACCCCGCATATGCCCTTGATTTTTTATCGGGAAGAGTAGTTGCTTCTTATTTTTAGTATACACTCTTAAACCGTTTAGTTCATGTCAATCTCGATTAGACTTGTGACTGGATATTTCCTTATGTGGATATGTGTAAGATCAATTATCTTTCTTGTATTCAAAAGGCCACTTATAACTTCATGCAAGTTTTGATGTCGAAGACATTAACTTGCTAGAGTCTAGAGCTGGAGATAAATTTATGAACTAATTCTTGTAACTGCAAATATGGATTAATGAGTAATTTTCACGCTTTGATTCCTAAAACGATCAATAAATCGATTTTATATTTCGATCTCCCCAAGTCTCCAAATGGATAATTATAGGATTTGGCATTGACTTGGAGGCTATCAACTTGTGCCATCAAAGAAGTATATGGCCCAGTTCAAGATTGCAAATTGGTCCCTCAAGGGATTCTACAAAAGATATCCTAAATTTTTGTTAATATGCAAATTGATCCACAAACTTTCTAATTTATGCAAATTGGGCCCTATGTTTTTAACAAGCTGTAAATTGGTCCCTGAAGTTTCAGTTTGGTTTGAATCAGTCCCCAACTTTTCATAATGCCTCAATTCGACCGTCCCCTGTTTGGGCTCCATTTTTGAAAACATTCGGAATTGTTCTCTTCGTGTTTCAATTTTACGTTTTTAATTTTAAATTTATTTTGAGTTTTGTGTTTTTAGTGTCCATTTTGAGAAGATTGAAAACGTGTTCTTTTTGCCATTTTTAAAAATTGTTTTGAAAAATAAAAAATCCCAAAATGCATTTGTCCTGTACCCGGAGGTCATTTCGAAACCAAACATTGGAAGTGCGACAGAGGGCGGCATCATTTGATGGCTTAGAGGGCCGAAGGGGATTCAGAGTAAGTGGGCTTTGAAGTGGGTTTGCAGAAGTGGTCGACTTGAAAAATGTCTTCGTAGGGCAAAGTGAGGAGGAAATAGAAAGATGAGAAAGCGATGAAATTTGAGATGGTATTTTAACCTTATTTGGAGGAGTAAAAATAGATGGGAAGGGGATAGAAAATGAGAGGGAAGAACAGTGGAAAGTGATAGCGAAATTGAAGCTATAGGAATTGAAGAAATTTGGGTTTGATTCTGCTCCTCTGAATCAGCTTGAGATACAGGGTTTTCCATAAAAAATTGGATTTTGGAATCCATTTTTGGTGGTGGCGACGGTTGATGGTATTTTGCATGTGGAAATTGTGGTGATTGGGGTGGTGGTAACTGAAAACAACAAAAATGCGTTTTGAAAATTTTGACCAATTTATAACTGAAAACACCCAAAACGGAAAAATTTGTCGTTTTGGATTTTCTTTGTAAATTTTAAACTTTTTTTCAAAAATACGTTTTCGAAAATAGGAAAGAGAACGAAAACAGAAAACGACTTGAAAACAATAAAGAGAACAACCCCTTCATTCCTCTCCTTTTTATTTTGAATCCCACATTTTTCTCTAGAAAATTACTATTATAAAACTCATTTTTCTCAAAAATTTATGTTTAATGGAGGCTGGAGCCAAACCAAGGGAAATAGGACATTTGAACAAAAGTGATGTAGACATGCAAAAGGGGTCGTGTCAAGTCGATGCTAGCCGGTCATACAGGATTAAGACCACTGTTGGGTCCGTGGGCCTTTATTTTTAATCTTTTGATTTTTCTTTTTTAATAAAAACATCAATATTATTATTATTATTTGGAATCTCTTCTCTTTTTTTTCTTTTCTTTTCTGCGTGAAAAGCTCACTTGGTTCTAGATTTTCAATTTCATCTCATTTAGTCGGTGACAAAACAATACACATCTTAGGCGGTGATGTCAATTCAACAGAAAAAACAAGAATGTAACAAGCACATTCACAAGTTAGAGGATGAAACCTAGTGTGATACATCAATCACAGTTAGCACGTTTACTGAACTTGCTTGTGTCGATAAAACCCACAAAAATGGGTAATGTTAAGCAGCTATTTCACAACACATTATGTACAAGAAGAGTGAACACGAAAAAACCGAAAACCCTACAGTTACATTGCGTATGGGCGATTACATTTTCAGTTCAGAGTAAAACGAGAATACAACTCAGTTGTATGAAAGATGGGACACCACCGGTGAAACCAAAACATGCATTCCAATTATGCAGGCACTTAAAAGGAATAGGGGTTCACTGAAGATCAATTGCAGACGAATAGATAATTTCATTTGGAAGTCGCCAGCATCTTTTCCTCCCTCTTTAGCAGAAAATACTCGACTCATGAATCTTGAATTCTTCAAGATGATATTGGCTCATAAGGGTATTGTAGCCATGGGTGTTTCAAAGCCTCGGAAGCTGAAGGGCGCTTCTTGGGGTTTATATCGAGCAGATGATCAACAAAATCGATGAAGCCCTGATCTCCCATTGGCAACCGATGCCTTAAGGATGACTTTTTGGGAATCAAGTACTCCAGTCGGTTGGTTTCCTGAGCAGGATAATCAAGATTATTGAAAATGACGGAGCAGGGAGTAAAACTAATATATCACGTACACCATTCATTGGCCTGATTTCTTTTGCATTCAAGTTAGTTGAGCAATAAAGGATCTGGAAGAGGAGAAAAGTTCCGTGCTGCAGTAGAATTGATTTCCAAGTGCTAGTGTACAAAGAGAATCCATAATAATCAAGAACAAACGAGTAGTATGGTACAATAAGAATCTAACACACACAAATTGTGTCAGATAGCATGAATTTAGTAATAAAGATATCAATGGATGCTTGATAATAAAATTGTCTGTTTTGCACAAAGATGTAAAGGTTCTTCCCACAGCTTGACATCCATGATTTATTATATTCCCTCTATAATTGAATTTTGCTAAGCAAAGTGGCGCATAGAATATAACGTTTTGTTCCCACTTCAAAAGAGCATTTTTTGCACATGAATTTCCGATGAATCTTCCGTTCACTTCACTTACCAACCAACCTCAACCTCATCCTGTACTGTTTGTGTGGCGGCATGATTTCATGTAGCACCATGACAGATAGTATTACCAAAGTGGAGACAAAAGCATGCTCCTGCTTTCCTTAAGCTTAGTAGTACATTATCCTAGATTATTTCTTTTTGTTGCGCACACATCGTGTGTGCCACTGTAGCTAGCCCACAGCTATCTTGCTTCACACAGTGACCTTACTCAAAAGACTACAAAAACACTAAATGCTTGAACATGGAAGCATCCTAAATTTTACTTGGAGAAATTACATAAAGCTATAGCTAAAAGTCACGAGCTCAAGAAAACAACATTACCTGGTTCCGTTCATAAAGCATGTGATTTTTTGTGAAATACTTATACGTATCTCGTCCTTTAACAAGCATCTCTTGGTCAATGGGGCCTATGATTCCGATAATCCGAGCAACTAAAGTTGCAGAAGAATCATTTTGGAAGAGTACCTACAACATGGTAATCAGCATTTTACATTTTATCCTCAGGATCCAAGAAGCACTAAAAGCAATCAATGGTAACAAAGCATTGAAGGTTTCAGACTTTCAGCAAGTTTTTTAGATAATGCTAATATGCTATACAAAATCATGACCAACATTATGCCTTTAACATGATTTCTAACAACCAAACATACAAATTATAAAGTTCATTTTTTTTAGTCGTACATGTTCGTATGGTAAGACCACATTTACCAATCCAACAAAAATTCAAGATTCTTAAGCTTCTCGTTCCCAACTACTAAATTATTATCCCATTATGATTCAAGACCTGGATCTTTGTCAGCGCATTGACTTCAACCAATGGCATAAGCACGCAAAATGCATGGGGGGCTACTAGGCTTCATTGGGATTAAGTGCAAAGAACAGAGGAGAACACTTCACAGAGGCAAAGCACATATTACAACTAAACAATTAAGAGTACCTAAGATGCCTAACTGTGCTTTGCATGCAGCTTAGACATGCATTTTCAATTACGTTTCACCATTTTGACAATGAAAATTTAAAAATGTGATCGGGCCGCAATGAATTGAACGCCGCACAACTCAAGAAGCACAAAAGTAGCCATGCACCTTTGCTTGCACCCTACCCAAATTGTTTGAGGATGAAAGACTCATTCTTATAGCATAAATTTCATCTGCAAGTGAAAAAATCATCCAACAACTATTCTTCCTGGAATTATGCAGTAATACATTTATTTTAGCAATCTCATTATGATCTCCATTGTAACAGCCTCCAACATAGTTTCCGTTTTGCTGCTTCACAGCCTACTGAGCCTAGCTACTCAAGCAATATATTAGACATCAAAATCAGCTGCCTGCATCAGGTTGTGTGCAGTTCTCCATCAATGAGTTTTCATTTCCTAAATCAGAGGACCTAGTGAAAAGTCTAACCTTAGAAAAATTTCCCCCACGCAAAAATGACCAGCATAACTTGCCAAAAATACTTGAACATGAGTACACAGCATCATTTAACATTGTATAGTTTTCAATGCAAAAAGAGGACGCATAGAGTACAAAAGAACAGAAAGTAAAGACAGAATTGGCGGGGAAACAATGTTTCTCAGTTGTCCCTGTGATAGATATTATTGGGATGATATTGCTAAACAGCAAAGATGAAGTTCGTGGAAATTGAAAGAACTTACATTTCCAGTACATAGTTCTGCCAAGATGCAGCCAAGTGACCAGATATCAATCTTTTTATCATATGGAAGCCCCAGAATAACCTCCGGTGCACGATAGGACCTAGATTGAACATATGAACAAAGATGATCTGTTTCGAAACAACTACTTCCCAGATCAATGACCTTCACTTCACATCTACTGTAACTTTTCACCAAAATATTCTCAGGCTTCAAATCACAATGTATGAGGCCAAGGCTATGTAAGAATTGAAGTGCTTCCAAACATTGAATAGTAATCGACTGCAAGACAAAATATACAAGTCGGTGATCACACTCCAAAGAGTAAAGACCCATACAAACTGCTATGCCACCTACCTGCAGTCTTGGCATTGTAAAGTAGACCTCGCCTCCAGATTCTCTATTAAACTTGTGGAACTCATATAGGTTTGCTTTCAGCAATTCGCATACAATTAACAAGTGCTCCTGCAAATAACAAGAGAGGTTAGAAGCTAATTCCATGCACCAAACATTGATAATTCTTGATAAGCTGATAAAGATACATCAAGCATGCAATGCAAGAATGACGGCTATCACCACATGCACAGCAAAGTGAAGTAACCTATAAATATTTCTTCACACGATTTCGTCTTATAAGCTAGAGAAATGGTCTGCCTTACAGAAGAAAAATTCATCATTAAGTCTACACCAATGAGACTGTCACCAAAACATGCACTAAAGACACGTCAACTAAGATTCTCTCATAGCTTTTAACCCAAAAATGAAGAGAGGATAGGAGACACGTATACTTGCAAGTCTACTGATAAGCATTAATTGAGAATGCCACCACAAGCTCATTGCAGTATAAGCCCAGAACATAAATTATTGCTGGTAGCGCTCCATGATAGAGGGCTTACTGCCAAGGTGAATGACAATTTTATGCCATTTAATCTCATACTAAAATAACAAAACAAAACACTTTTTCAAGTGACGAAAATATATACAAAAATTTAACAAACAGGTAAACATATATATAGTCTGTAAACTNAGAGAGAGAGAGAGAGAGAGAGAGAGAGAGAGAGAGAGAGAGAGAGAGAGAGAGAAGAATAAGAGAATTCAGAAAGGAATAGAAGGAAAAGTTTTCAATACACCAAATTTTTTAAAACCCCTTTGATTAGAAAAGGAAAATTAACAAAATAACAAAATGGAAAATTTCCTAACTAAAGCCAAATAATTACAGATAAAAATAAAACAAAATAATTCCTAATCTATACCATACGTTTCTGCCTACAATAAGTTCGTAATTTTGGCATGTTTTCAATCATAAGTCCATTATAGCTTCCATAATTGCTTCCTGACCAAGAACACGTTGTCTCTGTTGAGTTAATCTGCAGAAACCTTTTCAAGGTGGAACATCTTTCGTTCAAACCAGGTATCAATGCTAACATTAGTTCATGGAGTAGGAGGAATACGTAAAACTGGAAATAAGGATTGTCCTACACACAAAACAAATAAATAAATAAATAAATAAAAATGAAGGGAACACCCGAGCCTTGAATGCATCTCGATAAGGAAATAAATTGTTATACTGAAATAGAACTTGTATTCATATGTGATGGTCAGTCAAATGTTTACGTGTTAATTCCAAGTGATTGAACATGAAATTTCTGGATGAATTTTTAAGATACTGCTTAAGAGAAATAGGAATCGTGACACAATTACCCTCGTTCAATCCTCAATGCCTACAAGGTACATTAACAGCAAACTTGAAAATTTCATTACTCAAAGAAATTTATCAATTAATCTCAGTATGAAAATTATGAATTTGGTGAAGGTCTGGCTAAAGCAACCTTGATGGCAATTAGCAGATAATACCTAAAGTCAATAGGAAACATGCAACTCATTTTTCAGTCAATCTATTTTAGTATGAACACATCCATCTTGACGTCTTAATCTCCACAACATCCACTGTGTGTACATTTGCCCTCTAACTGCTTAAAAGTCAGTACATAAACATTCTTCATAACTTGTCTTTGGGTAGATATCATCTCTATTTATCTAATCAATTTTAATCATATACATTAATCCTAGTTAAGTCATGCTTCCATATTACTAATAAGACCCAAACACCTAAAATAATCACTCTCAAATCTAAAAAAATATGAAAAACTAATGATATATTTGCATCAGTGGAGAAATCTCATAAGTTCCATACCAATTTGCTGCCGCATATTAGGCAATCCCAAGGAAAAAAAAGAGAAAGAAATGAAAAGGACAAATTAGAGGTTTTAGGAAACCACATGTCCACTATAAAATTGAAAATAACTATTAGGAGGAAAATAATAGCAATTTAAAATTAATAGGAGTAGCAGTTAAAAAGGAGGAATAAAATCGCCAACTTACTCGATAATAGAAATAATCGTACAACCGAAGAATGTGGTACTTGTCAGAAGGATCGTGCTTGTTCACATACTTGAGAAGTTTTATCTCGTCAAGGCTCTGATCAAAAAAATCCTTGTTGTTCTTTATAATCTTCATGCAGACATCCATGCCAGTATGAAGATCATGTGCCTGAATAGCTTTACTGAAAGCAGCTGATCCAAGATATTCAGTGACATGATAGCGCCCAGCAATTACTGAATTTAAAACAACATGGAAATTTTTGTCCTCCTCGAAGCCAGTTCTGAGTAGCAAACAGAATCCAGTTAACAATTGACCTAAAGTTTTAAACTGCATAGACAGTAACCAGGTGAAAATGTAGACAGTGCGTCACTAGACATCAAATATCCAAAATAGCCTGATGATTTTGAGAAGGGACATCTGTGACAAGGTAAACAGCATGCACAAAGATGTGATTGGTGCCACTTAAAGCAATTAATTTGAACCAAAATCTACCATTAAACTCAATTGTACTGGTACAGATGAAATATAATAACTGCACCATATACTTGAACATAATAAACATTGAGGAGGTAAATTATCTCAAGCTTTAATGCTTTAAGTCAAACATGTAATTCCCCAAGGGTTGCCATATTATAATCATGGACAAGACAAGGTTGACTGCAATGAACCCAGATGTGTTTGTTGACCCAATTTGACCAAACTCCAATTTAAAAGGAGACAATATGCTCTACTTCAAACTCTAGTTGTGGGTAGTTATGATTATGAAGACCTACTTTACATTCAAGTTATTGCAGGTAAGCTCTGGAGGCCAAAACATAAACTGTGTATCTTAAAATGAAACATTTGACCTTAACTGCATTCTCACAGCTAAAATATTTCGCCACTGCTGTCAACTATCCTTCATCATCGATTCAATGTACAACAACCAGTGAAACTCAAATTTCACACAGAATATCGGTGCATTAAATGTATTGACGAATTTATCCACTAAAAAATAGGGGAAGGCATAATTGAATATACAACGAGCATAGTCTGTGTCGTATTATGATTTGATCTTAAAACATAAATCACAGTTAGCAATATCGAAATAGTATCTGAAAATACATTAGCAAATTAATGATAATAGACCACTTAATGAGGACTCACAGAGTAAATAACTAGGATATTTCTCTTAATAGCATAACTCTGAATGACAAGAAGGATTAATAGTACAATTCATATGACTACATAGAAGAAGAAATGCATGCCTGTTTTTCCTGTGGACAATCTTAAGATTGAAGGTTTCAAATTCTTCCTCTTGTGCCTTTATCTGCTTCACTTGCTCTTGAACGGCAGCAGCCTCCTCATCCTCCAAAGATCCCCTAGGATCTTCTTCTCTTAGACTTGATGTGTTTGTATCCTCTTGTCTCTTTACATGCTCTCTCTCGACATACCCATAATTTGGAAGAGACGAGGGACTAGAATTCAATGATCCTACAGCATTAGCAGTGTTTTCGTCCCTTGAATTCGTGGCAGGCGAAGAGTCATTGCTATTTTGCCTCCTTGAAGCAAGCATGTCATTGCTACACACTGCATTATCATCAGCTATATCACTGACAGCAATGTTTCCATTGATTGACAACAAAGATTTACCCGAGCTTGATGACACCAACTGCCCATCTCTAGGAGGAGGAAATGAAAAGCCTCCATCTGCGTGATTTTTTGCGTGTGCAAATGCACCCCTATCATCGCTCATTATATTTTCACTGGACTTATGTTTATTGGTTCTGTTTTTCCCTTTACTTGTTTGTTCGCCCAAATTATTACCTGGATCATGCTGTGAGTGTTTAGACCTACCAATATTTATATCATGATCATGGAAGTACTCAAAGTCTCCCTTGCTACTACCTCCAAACAAACTTTTCCTCACTTCACTACCTATATTAGCAGTGTCACCGTTAATCCCCACACCAATAGATCTGACAGAACCATGCTGATCATCATCCATGCAAATATCATCTAGACGAGGCCTTCCACACTCATTCAGAACTTTTCCATCCCTTAGCATTATGAGTTCGTTTGACTGCGTGACAAAGCCCTGCCACACCGGCTCTGCACGCATCAAATTCAGTTCCTCTTCATCCATCAACTGTCCATCATATTGGGTGATCAAGTCATTGTCATCATTTCTTCTGTAAATTTCAGTCACTGACAGTCCAGTAGGATCACCTGAAGGTATAATTGGAGAAAGGTTTTTTGATTGGATATACTGCTCACCGGAGAAGTAGGAATCCTCTTCTGCAAATGATTGATCATCTTCATCATCCTTATTTTGACCCTGCTCACGAGGGTCTGGAACGCTCCCATGCCCTGTACCCTTTTCATTGTCACTTGGGTAATCAATTTCATGTGCTAAAAACCAAGTCTCATCTTCAATAGGTTGTCGCATGTAGCCAACATCTTCATCGTCGTCATATTCATCAGAGTCCCAGTAGTCAACAGATTCACTCAATCCGTCACCAATGGTTGCAAAACCAGAAACAAGATCAGAAGAATCCTCAGCAATAATACCCTGACTTACGGAGTGCCAACTACCACCTCCAGTCTTTTTACTAACTGCATCATCATTTGGCAGAACAAAGAGTATTTAAGAAGTCAAAGAGGAAGACTAGGAACCAAGAAAAACAACAAATACTTAGGTAATCGAAAACCAAAAGAATGAAAGATACAGATTAAATAACAGGATAAGCAAAGACAAAATCATATTAAATACAGAGGCCAATAATTGGACAGTCACTTAACGGATATGAACACTTCAAATAAATTTAATGACTGTGATATGCCCAAAGAGAAGGAAAGAGGAGAAATTGAAAGGAACAAGAAACAGGAAAATTCTTTCAAAAGAGAGAATTAAATGTCCAAGAGGATAAATATAATCTTTGTCATGATTTCATCTCTATTATGGAAGCCAAATAATGGGAGACAAAGTCCACCTACTCTTTTTTCACAGCTTTTTTCATATTCTAGACAGTGGAAATCTCCATATCAGAAGGTAAATGAATAATTTTGAAAGCTATACTTATTTGCTTGAGTTTGCCTGAATGCACCTTGTTCATACCACGACCAGAATTGCAACAATTTATAATATGGAACAGTTAATATAGCAGTTGTTCATGTCTGCAATATGGCATAGCCGAACTAAGCTGGATCTTCAAGCAATATATCACTTTTTTCTGGTGCATTACTAATAAAATATTTACCAATTCAATAAAGGTATACCTATTCACACCACATCATTTTATAAACACACAAAATTTTAATTACATTAAAGGTCATTAAACCTTTATTAATTGTCACATTTATATCCTTAACCATTTTTTACTATATTCTTATCTTTAACGTTTCATTAACTAGCAAATATTGTCCTTAATCACAGTTTTCGTTCAAAAAACAAGGGCAAAATGTTTAGTCATAAAATGTGGTTAAGTAATTAAAAAATGTAGTGTGAATGTATTTAGCCATTCAATAAAAGAAGAAAATGCAAGCATGCTTATCCTGCAATTATCAGTTATGTTCATTGTTATTTGCGTTGGCTAATTTTAGTTCTCATGGGTATACCTTGATCTAGGTAAAAATGAAATAAAAAAATTATATCAGCAATCATGCTAAGTATACAATAAACATAGTAAAATTGAGGGAAGACCTTCTTGTCCGATAGGCACATCCAGAAATGAACCTATGAGATAGGCATTGTCAGCACTCGTGATCTTCAGACCATGTTCATCTTCGAACTTCTCGTCACAGTGAACATTGAAGGACTTGTCTATTGACTTGAGTCTCACTTGTGGTAACCTTGGTAGCTCTTCCTTCTGATTCTCAGATGTGAGTTGAAAATTCAATGCATTAAAATCTTTTGGCTCACCTCCTTGAGTCTTCCCAAAGTACAGAGCTCTTCCCACCTCATCCACTTGCGCCTTAATCACTGTCCTAATATCACCGAATTCTGTTTTTCTTTTTCCCTCTTTTTTACCACCAATACCGGGAGCACCATCATAACAGCCTGATGTGTCACCCTTGGAGAAGGGGAAAACAGTTTTGACCGAACAATTTCTCCACATCTCTGATGATGGATGGGATGATTCATCACTTACAGACCAGGGATTATCCACAAGGTTGTCTTTGGAGCATGCTCCACTAAGCTTTTGCTGTTGATCAACTTCCTTTAGTTGACTCTTGTCACTCCATTCATGCCTTGATTCCACACTAGCTTTACTAGTACTCCCAGGCCAAGACATGTTCTTTTCACCAGAAATACTAACATCTTCCCCTGATTTTGCATTAAATTTGCCGCTATCAAGAATCTCAGCTGAATTCATCCTAGACTTTCCAGAATCACGAAAGCCTGAGATGTTTTTTTCACTATCATTCTGGTAAGAAGGAACTAGACCATTGCCTGGATTGTATTTCCATGAATACAAATCAAGCACAGTATCATCTGAACCCTTGGAAAAGGTAAAGTTCTTATCTCTCGTCTTGACCGACTCATTAACCTTGCTCTGCTCTGCCAGATAACTACTGCTTTTCCAATTGCTCTCAGGCCCAATTCTCCCTGTTCCACATTCTATCTCCTTCACAATAAGCTCCTTAGAAACCTCCACACTACTTGGAGAACTTGTTGGCTCCTCACCACCTTCTACACTAACTGGCAAAATGGTCATCTTTCTATCTTCTTCAATTACTTTTCCCCCATTTGCTTCTTCACACATACTACCTGATGCTTTATCTTCAAGCGTAAGCTTTTGAAGAATCCCATTTAAATCTGGTCTATTATACAGCTCATTGCACAATGCAGCCTCAGCTTTTGTAAATTTATTTCTTCTTAGAAATTCCAATATGCCATCCACTGAACTTGACTCTGCCATCTATGCAAACACTACCTAATAATTCGAGTAAATCTGTTAACATTCAAAACAGAACAAAAATCCAATAATCAAAACTCAAGTTAAAGTACATTTCGAACTCAAATTCAAACCTCAATCAAGAGAACTCACATTACATTTATTCCACGCTTAACGAGATAACATAAACAAGAAATTAAAGAACTTTCTACAAAAAGCTAAACAATAGTACAAAACGGAGTGAAAATGACAGTTTTCATGAATCCCTATGAATTTAGACATATACGAAAACTAATAAATTCAAAGACCCAGCTTTGTCTTGTATTTAACATAAAAACTTCAAAGGATTTCATAAAGATCTACGCTTTATCGAAACCCTAGAAGGCAAAAACAAATCTTGAAAAGAAAATGAAAGGATTTCAAAATGCAAATGATTTAATAATTAAACAAAATGGAACAGGGAATTTAAGTAAATTGAAAAAAGCTTACGGATCGAAGAATATGCTGTTTCTGGAAGCAAACAGAGTGTATGAATTCCGTCATCCGGACTTCAAAATATGAGACCCAACATTAACGTTGTACTAATGACAAACAAACAATAGTAACAAGAATAATAAAAATAACAAGTGAAAATTAGTGCTACAAGTTAGAATTTGTGGATTTCTATTGATTTTTTTTTATTTTTTTTATTTTTTTTTTTTGGGAATCTTTTGGGGTCTGGAATTATAGTAATAATTTGTTTTCTATTGGCGTTTTGCGAAGTTGGGATGGGTCTGGGTTTTGGTCTGATTTTTTATTTATTTTGATAGTATGTCCTTGTTTGATTTTATTTTTAAAATATATTTTCACTACATTTTTTAATAAAATAATATCACACGTAAATTTAAAATTTTATTCTTATTTTTTAAATACACATTCTACGTCAAAATGCTATTCCAAAATATATTTTCATCAAAAAATGGGTTCACACAATTAATATATGTTTGGCCTGCAAAAATTTCGTAGTCTTTGTCTAGTGTAATTAATATTTTTAGTAGATTTTGATAAATATTAATGAAATGTGTATTGAAAAAATAATATAAATTGTGAGTACTATAAAATATATGATTAAAATTAATTATTTATTTTAAATAGACTTCGAGTTTCGAGGAAAAAATAGTATTGATCAGAAAAGGAAAATATAGTTTGACGATGTAAACGAGATCATGTATGTTTTATTAGTTGGGTCTGCAACAAAAAAAATAATAAGCATTGAATGGGGCTTTAAAGTTATGGAAAATAGCATGGAAGTTTATATGTTAGATCTACTAGCTTAAATGTATGTTTGGAAAGTGTTTACAAACAATTTAAATAAAAATGATTGATGAATAATTGAGTAGTACTTTTAGATCATTCTAATTATTGATAAAAAATGACTGAGTATTTTATAAAAAATTTATAAACACGAGCCCACACATAGGCTAAATTTCTTCGATACTATGACAATTTCTTCCATTTTTATCTTTTTGTGTTTACATGTAATAGAGAGATTTGCAATTTTACATAATGGCCGAATCAAGGAAGAATTGAGGATATCGAGAGAGGCAATTGCATGTCGATGTGGAAAGGGAAGGTTGTAGGGCAGCACTCGAGGGGTGAATTTGGGGGTCCATTGCAAGCGGAGCAGGACAACGTTAGGTTGAATTAGGAGGCCATTGGAAGTACGAATTAGATTAGATTTTTCAATTCATTTCTCCTTTTTTTATATATATCCGTTTTTTAAACTTGAGCATTCATCCATTTCCACGTCATATATGAAAAAATTCGCATACTTTTTTCAACTGTATGAATAAAAATCGTGAATCAAATAATAATTCATTATATACTCAAAAAAAATAGAAAACAACTCACAAAAATGATTAGAAGACCAAGTTGCAACATGGCGTATAGGCCGGTTGCATCTGGTGCTACTTTTCTTTAACGTTAATGCAACATACTTTCCACATTACAACTCTTTTTGATCTTTATATTGGTATAGCAAAATTCGCGTAAGATTTACATGTACAGTTGTTTTTGGAATTTTGCACAAATTGTATTTAGAAAAAGTGACGTATGGTGAAAAATGAAATGTAAAAAACAAACTTATAGTATCTCAAAAAAAAAAAAAAATGATTCTATTATGTGCAATCTACTTAGGCCTGTTTGGGAGTTATTTTAGGTCAATTTTTATTAAAAGCACTTTTTAACTGAATAAAATTCTTTCAAAAAGCTATTCAAGCAAATTTCTTGATTTGTCATAATGCTATTCAGCCCCGTTTGGACCCCATTATTTTAAATTATAATTTTTTTACTAATATCTAAGAAAGAAAAATTTCAATTTATATGTAATATTATTTTATAGAAAATTGTGTTGTTAAAAATAATAGAGAGAAATAATGAATATTTGGGGGGTAATGGGGGCCTAACGGGAGCTCGACCATGCAAGTTGCCAGAAGCAGTCCACTTTAATTACATTAAGGATTCGACATTATTAATATTAATTTCATTAACCCATGTACTTCATTTGATCCTTGACCATTGTCCTCCGGTAATCATCCACGTAACCACCGTTAATTTTAGATTCCTTTTGACAAGGATCGTACTTCTTGTAGATTTTTTTTTTTTGTTTTTTTTTGAGAAAGTAATTATATGTTAATTTTTTCTAAAAATTCTTTTAATCAGACAAAATACTATCAAATAATTACTCAAAAAACAGTAAAAAATGTTGTTTTAAAAGTAACTTTTGATTTTTCAAAAGTCTAGTGATACGAACCTTTAGTCGGGAAGATACTTGACTTGATGGAGAGAGAAGCAAGAAATATATGAAAACTATGACCACGATTTTAAAAAATAAAAGAAACTTGTTTAGTTATGCGATAACAAGTAGACTATAAATTCAGATGCCAAAGCTTGGCCTGAAATTTCACTCAAGAAACTAAAAATGGTTACCACTATGGAGGACTAAACAGACGGCAGATTCAGACATGTGCAGGCCTGGGAATGGAGTAAACAACACCCGCAGACTGCAGTTCATGTTGCTCCATTCCCAGTCCTGCACGAGTCTGTCTCCCGTGTTGATCTTTCACCCGTAATTGGGTTGAGGCAGCTCGATCAATTTTGGACATTTCAAGAACAATAGAGAAAAACAACCAAGGGAATTTGCCTATGTAGCAGCACCTAAACTCATGCTGTATATATAGCGAGGTTCCAAAAGATCATGGAGACGAAATGGTGGTGCAAATTAAATGCTTAGATTTATTAGGTATGGAATCTTAATTCTTGATGCCATTGCAAATGTTGGGGATAATATAAATCCAATTCTGCCGCCCAGAAATCGCAATGGACACTAATATCCTGACAAATAAACTAGGCTCCCGCCTGCTTCCCATTTTTTTTTTGGTCAAGAATTGATTTTCATTAACAACTATGTTAGGCCGTTTGCGTTTCATAATGTTTTTGGCAGGACAAATTATATCCCCTTTTTATTTGAGATTAAAATTAGATTTTCAGTAAATTTTGATAAAAGTTAATGAAATATGTTGTTGAAAGTGTTGGATGCCATGAAATATGCGGTTAAATTTAATTAATTGTTGGTTTTAACTTAGATAAAAATCAAGATTTTAATCCCTATCGAACATTAGCTATATATAACAGAAAAGAAATGTGGCATCCCAACACATTCACGCTTTTTGCTTTTAACAAGGATGATTTTGCCCTTGTTTGGATTTTTAATTTGATGAATAATCTCACTTATGCAAGTGGTAGTTCTTGTTTATAAGTTGTGCAACAATCGAAATTATTCTCCTATTCACAGATGACAGAATAAGACTGCACACTTGTTGATGTGGCAAGAAAACCTAGGGGTGTCAACGAGCCGAAACTCTAAACTCGGGCTCGACTCGAATAAAAATGTATCGAGCTTTTTTTTTTGCTCGAGTCGAGCCGAGCTTTTGTTCGGCCAAAAATTTTAGGCTCAACCCCAGCTTAAGCTCGGGCCTTTACGAGCCGAGCCGAGCCAATTTTTTTTCCTTTTTTTTATTCAACTGTGACAGCTGCCTGCAAAACGCAAGCATCTATATTATTTTTAATTTTTTTTTTTTAAATACTTGGCTGAGTTGGCTCGACAAGTCATGTGGGCTCGAGCCTTTCCCCAAAATGGGGCTCGGCTAGACCTTTTTTGCCATCCCTAGGAGAATCTTACTATTCTCATCAGAATAGTAAGTAAGGTTCTCTCCAACCAAGTAAGATAAGACTTTTCATTGTGGGTAGGAGAACATTTCTAATGCAACAATTGCTATTTTTGGGTCACTATTTTTTGTTTAAAAATTTTAATTTTCAAATTAGCAGATTCTACTAAATTATGATTTTTAATAAAATCAAATAGGGGCTAAGACACTATCATTTAGTGAACTAAATTTATGCTATTTGCAATTAGGTGCAAATTCATGTTTGATGATGTGAACTGAATTTTTTATAGTCCAGTTTTATTTAGTACTTTAATCGAAATGTTATGGTGTGGTTCTTCATAATTGGTTTGCTTTAATGCAGTCTCTACAAAATATCAAACCCCATTAAAAATCAAAAGTTCCAAGAACTCCACCATTTACAAATTTGTTGAAGTCTTTTGAAGGAAATATGACCTAATCTCCCATGTAAATAACGGAAAGATTTCTCATTTATAATACCACTCTTAATGCCAACATTATCAAAGAGACGGTTATAAACTTTATAATAAATGTGAAATTCAAATGAAGCTAATGTGCCATCACCAATAAAAACATTATCTTTAAATAAACGAAAGGAAGTATCGACAAAAACCAATAGAAGTCTTAAAACTATTTTTTTTTTTTTTTGGGTCGAGGAATTTGTCTTATTTTTCTCTTTTTGTTTCCATATGTTGAAGACTCGATTGTTACCAAAGTAAAAAGTTTGGAATCTAAATGCTTTGTTTTAAAGGTGAGGGACGCAAATGATCGATAATATATATCTGTCCCCATTGAACCTATCCCTTTGTACTTTAGTATGATGTACTACATAATCTTATC
>CAIGRN010060050.1:0-10192 GCA_903798345.1 Fraxinus anomala
GAAAATAAGTTTCCAATATGTATTATATTTTATTTAAGAGTTTTTACATGTAGCAAAGATAGAAGTTATTGTGTTTAGTACATGACACTCGAAGCTTAAGTTCGGGGTGTCACAAGGACTCTCTTTATTTTTTGTGGTAAAATAATGGGAATTCTTGCAGTATTTATAGTTGAAATTCGCAATTGAGTTTGTATGCAACTATAATTGAAAAAACCGTTAACACAAGGAATTTGAATAAGAATTGATTTGAAATGATAGAACTAGGATTACTAGTAAACTTTATCGTAATTCAATTAAGATTACAATTAAACTTATGAAGATAAGATTTATATTCAATTAATGGTTTTCCTAATTAAAATACTCAACCAATCCTTATCATCTAATAACATTTATATTAAGGTATGACACGTGGGAGAATTTGGAAATTGGTTTTATTTGACTTTGCATCTAGTATTAGAATTGAAGTAACGAAGAGTAATGATATTTTAATCAAGTTAGGATTACAATTAATCTTGATCAAAAATAAAATTACAATTATGGATTTTTTTATCCTAATCCAAAATCGAAAAGGTATCTATACACGTGGTCATCAACAACTTTAAAATCAATAACCAACTTAATTAAATCCTAATAAATGATAACTTCTTTAAACTTAAATATCTGTGTCTAACTTATCCGAATTAACTTTTTTCTCAAGTCAAAAACTTTTAATTAATTACATACCACAAAAAGAGTCCATTATTGATATTAAAACTCGCTCTATCAAAATTTAATTATTTGACCCAAAAATATAAGAATTAAAACCCATTTCACTTAGTCTATCAACTTTTCAAATTATAAAAATATAGCATATAGAACAAATAAATTTTATTCTATAAAATTTTCGGGGCGTTACATAATAAGTATGCCTAAGTGATTAAGTTCCATTTATGTAAAAGGTGGCTTCCCTCTCTGAAATAACTTAATCCATTTAAGTAGAACATGTACACTTCAACGGACAGTAGCTTAACCATCATTTATCCGTGTTGTTCTTGTGTCCTTTACTACTGTCGAAAGTTGCAATAAATAATTAATCAACTAACCAAACCCTTTGACAGTCTACATGTGGCGAGAGGCGAACCAAGCATAAGCATTGCCTTTGAAAGTACTCAAAAACATCTTATAAGTTACTAAGTCTCAATGTAATTCTTTACCTAGCATGTTTATGTAAGGTCCCAAAATTTATTTTGCTTGTTTCTGGCTGGTTTAACCCATTTAAGAAACTAGTTGTGAGACTCGACCTATATAAGGGGAAAAAAGCTCAAATATATAGATTGGTTAAAAGCCCAAAGATCTAAGACTTAAATTAATTTTAATCCAAAGAAATAACAAATAATGGTCTTCTGCATGGTTCTCAAAGATTAAAATCCAAGTTTGAGTCACCATGTAAATGTTTTTTATAAAATTTTATATAATAATTACTTTTCGAGTTAAAACCAATGTTTTGAAATCACACCAAACCAGCTAGTTTGACTGAAAAAATTGAGAACTGAATTGAAATTTGATCCAGTCACTTGGTAAAAATTGAATGAGAAAAATGTTGGGTTTTAATTTGTCATATGAGCCTACATATGGAATTCATTATGTATTAAAGAATGTCCTAAGGTTAAGCCCATTCAAAGTGATCTAATAAAGAATTAAAGTTATTGAGTTTTGGGCATCTAATATATTATTGATCTAATTATGTATAGAAATCAAATTCCTTTGGGTTGTATTTCATGATGTGCATTGTGCCAAAATACATATAGAAATATCTAACGAAGTTATAATTTCCAATTCATATGTAATTTCTCATTCTATATGTCATCCCATCACATAGACAAAAAAATAATAATAATAAATAAAATAAAATAAAAAAAAATTGCATTGAAAAGGAAGATCAAGAACATGTAATCAATCAATCTTCATTCTCAATTGATCAAGGTATATTCTTCACTTTTTTCTCTTGGTGATTTGACATAGATGATCTTGGCATTAAAGAAAGAGTTTTAAATATATCAAAAATCTTGAGTTTAAATTTCGAAAAAGTGGTATCAGAACCAACTCCATGTTAAACCATCGACAATCAAGAAAGAATTTTAGGGATGAAATTCGTACTTTGGATTCTTCAATTTTGGGATGCAAATTTTAGCCCTGAATTTCGAATTTTAGATTTTTGGGAATTTTATTTTCGAAGTTAAAGAATGGTAACGATGGGCTCTCTAGCTACCAGCATATCGTTCAAGCGTTGAAAGCAAAGAGCTAGCACTCACTAGTCGCCTCTCTGCCACTCGAGCAGCAGTGCTCAATCCTCACTAAACCTCTAGGCTAGCGCTAAAGCATTGAGAACAAGCTCTTGACCGCTTGCTAGGCACTAGGATGGCGCTCAAGCATCGGGTTTGCCGCTTGGCTGATACTCGAGCGAAAAATTTATCTAGATAGAAATGCTAATTTTCAAAGAAAAATAATTCAAATGACAATCAAATTCAAATTTTGGTACAATTAGTTTCTTTTGGATGTCAGCTATTATAAAATAGATTAGTTAAAGCAACATGTTACCAAAGTAATCTCTTGTATAAATTGATTTATTTGGAATATTAATATAGTTGTGTATATGTAATCCATGCGGGTATTGATCAGCCCAAAAGAAAGTCATTATCTGACCAAATTACATGTACAACTGTGACAATAAATATATGACAATTATAAAGCATTTTCATTTTGTGAACAATAAGTCTATCGGAAGATAGACTAATGTTTTGGCAGGATTCAATGTTAAGACTTGATTACTACTCCAAGAGTTCCACTTACAAGTGATATTATGTCCAAAGACTAAATGTCAATGTTGTGTTCGGTCTCTTGTGATGAGACCTACCATTATTTGAATTTATTGATTGTTTAATATGGATTCTCATGTGAACATTTATATCATTTTTTGTTCTTTATTCAGTTAATTCATCTGCTTCTACAATATCGGCCAACATTAACTTAATTTCTACGCTTAATGGATTTAACTTTAAAGACTGGAAAGAGAATGTTCTGATTGTTCTTGACTGCATTGATCTAAATCTTGCGTTAAGAATTGAACAACTAGTTGCTCTTACGGATAAGAATTCTGTTGATGAAAAATGAGACTCAGTTAAGTGAGATCTTTCCAATCGCACAAGTCTTATGATCATGAAGCGTGAAATTTCGAAAGCTTTCAGTGATGATGTGTTTGATGAGGTATCTACTGTTAAGGAACTTCTTGAAAAAATTGAAAAACGTTTTGCGAAAAATGATAAGGTTGAAACTAGTATGCTTATGGAGAACTTTGTTTCATTGAGGTATAAGGTTAAAGGAAATATAAGGGAGTACATGTAAATGTCTCATCTTGCTTCAAAATTGAAGGCATTAAAGCGGAGCCGTCAAAAGATTTACTCGTGTATTTGGTTTTGAAGTCTTCTTTTAATATTCAGAAATTTAAGGTCAGTTACAACTATAAAAAAGAGAAGTAGTCTTTTAATGAGATTATTTTTTATTATATGCAAGAGGAAGAAAGGCTAAAGTAAGAAAGGACTGAAAGTGATCATTTGGTAACCTCTAATGACAAGTTCAAGAAAATGAAGAATAAGAAAATTGCACTTGGTCTAGTTCAAATTAAACAGTAAACGCTTGAAAAAGATAAATCATCCGCCTGTTACTTTTGAAGAATTCCTAGACACGTGAAGAGAGATTGTACGAAATACCTCACTTGCCATGTAAAGAAATAGGGTTGCCTAAACAGTAGATCACCAAATGATGCTGAAATATTCATCTATGTGGACAACGACAAATCAGTCGAAGTCGAGGCTATAGGGACTTTTATGTTATTATTAAAGATTGATTTTTATTTGGATTTGAAAGAGACATTTGTGGTACCGTCCTTTAGATAAAATTTTGTTTCTATTTCTGTATTGGACAAATTCGAATATTCTTGTTCATTTGGAAATAATATGTTTGTCTTTTTCTGAATTCAAATGTTGTGGATACCGATTCTTTATCTGTGTGGTAACCTATATTTGCTTAATTTGGTTGTCTCGTATAACGAAATTGTAACCCCTCAAATTCTAGCAACCCGATGCATTACTAAATATGAATTTATTAATGTGATAAAAAATTAATTTTAATATAATGGGCATATTCACTAAAAATTGACAACATTTAATGAAATGTTATATTTAGTTTATTAAAATATGTGGATTTTTGAAATCATATTTTTAATCAAAGCATTAATAAAACTAGTTCAACATGCACTAAAAATAGGAGTGACTAAAAATTTAATGTTACTTAAAAACAAATCAAAATCAATAAATAAGGTACTTCGTGACGAAAATCTGTTGGTCCAATGGCCCCATCCATCCATCATCGTCTATCATGCTAATTTTTATCTGAAATTTGTAAATAAAGTGGGACAAGTATAACGAATTATACTCAATGAGATGCTTGCTACTCCACATTCAAATCAAATATAAAATTATGCATAAATTTTCTTACCAACATAAAATAAGAATTATAACACTATGAAAAATGATAATTCTAGCAAGTGCTGTGAAATAACATGGAGGCTAACTAATACCTGGAGGTACGCCTTAAAATGTATCATGGTTTCTCCCAAATGAGCACTGAATTGAAATAATTAAATTCATACATAACAATATATTTGAAAAGATGTGAAAAAATCATTAATAGCACTGAGTACCTCACCTTTCGAAGATGAATGTGGAGAACAAAATTGTAGAAAACGAGATTTTTTATTGCAAATCCAAATACTTAATAATAGAGAGGGGGAGAGAGAATGATAATGATAATGGATAAATATTAAAAGTCTCCTCCTAGAATTAAACAACTAAAATTTATAGGTAAACTTAGAATAGTTTGATTAGGATTAGAATTGTATCATAATCAACTAGTTATTATCCTAGATTTTGTAGATAATGACTAATTAATTAGTTCAATTTTATTAAATATCAAATGCATACAATACTTGCATGATGTATCGAAAGATGAATGATTTTCCTAAATTGATTAATACTTAAATTCTAATTAAACCATAAACTTAAATCCTAATTCAGTTGAATAACTATGTGGTGATAAGCCTAATTAGTTTAAGATAAAGATAACTTATTAACTTTCTAGACTTCTGAGACGTCCTAGCCTAGTTGAAATATTATGTGATGATAAGTTTAATTGGTTTAGGATAAAGGTAATATAATTTATATCATTATTTACATGTATATCTAATTGAATTTTTTTAAAACTGTAATAGCAAAAATAAATAAAGATGATGGAATGGAAAGTATTTTAATTATTTACTATTTCATGTACATCTTGATTCTTTTATTGATTCTATGTTATTTCAAACTCATCCAAAATATCTTTTTCTCAAGCCTAATATACATGATAAATTATAAGCTATTAAACGAATCCAATATTATTATAGTAATTTAGTCTAAATCGAAAGCTAATATTATTAACTAAGTAGTTTTAAATGGCTTTAACTTGAGTTTAGCTTATCCAAATTAACCTTTTCTTGAGTCTATAATTCGGAATTTATTACAAGCTTCAAAATGAACCTAATATTGATAAGGTAATTTTCACTCCTTTCAATAGTTAACTATTAGGCCTAATTAAATAAAAGTATAAAATTTAATATTTATTTTCAGTTTGGTCCCTCAACTATATGGATATCCATATAGATCCAAATTAACTATTGAGCATAACAAATTGACTTGCATAAGGACTTAACTAGACATGATATTCCTATTAAGTGACAATTAAATTATATGCAACACAACTAAAAAATTCGGGGTTATACAACCTACCCTAATTAAAATGATTTCTTGCTTGAAATTTACATTAGGTTAGTGAAAAGTCAAGGATACTTGATTTTCATCTCATCTTCCTTTTCCCAAGTTGACTCTTCCACTCCATGATTACGCCATACAGCCTTAATTAAAGGAATTTTACTATTCCTTAATATATGAATTTTTCTGTCTAATAACACCATTGATGTCTCTTCATACGTCAAATCATGTTGTATATCTAGTCTGATTGTTGATCACATGACTGGAATCCTGTAAATATTTTCATAACATTGATACGTGAAAAACGTTGTGTACTGTTGAATGTTCTGGTCATAGGGCCAATCTATATGCTACATATCCACTCTTTTGAGTATATCAAATGGTCTAATAAATATTGGTTTCAATTTTCCTTTCTTTCCAAATCTAAGTACTCCCTTCATTGGAGCTACTTTCAGAAATACTTTGTCACCAGTTTGGAACTTGAGATCTTTTTTCCTTCTATCAGCATAGCTTTTCTGCCTGTGTTGAGCATTTTTAATTCTGTCTCGAGTCTTGTCCACAGCCATTACCTTTAGATCAATGATCTTAGGTCCTAGAATCCTTATTTCTTTAACCTCATCCCAGTAGATAGGTGATTCGCACTTCCTACCATATAATGCCTCATAAGGTGCCATGCCTATAGTTAGTTGCATGAAAACTATTGTTATAGGCAAATTCTGCTAAGGGTAAGTGTGTTGGCCAGCTATCACCAAGATCTAGTACACACATTCTTAATATATCTTCGAGTATCTGAATCATCCTTTCGGATTGTCCGTCGATGATACGCGATACTAAATTTTAGTTTTGTTACCATAGCATCTTATGGAGTTTTCCAGAATTTTGATGTGAGTCATGGATATCTATCTGAAACAATAGAAACAAGAACCTTGTGTAACCTGATTGTTTCCTTTAGGAGACCTCAAAAATCCTACCACAAAATCCATGGTTATGTGTTCCCATTTTCATTCTCGTATATTTAGTGGTCTATATAATCCTGAAGGTCTTTGATATTCTGCTTTTACTTGCTGACATATCAAACATTTACTTACAAAGAGTCATATTCCTTTTTTCATACTTCTTCACCAAAAAGTATTTTGAAGGTCTCGATACATTTTCATACCACCTGAATGTGCTGCATAAGGAGTGGAATGTGCTTTTTCGAGAATTTCTTTCCTTGATTCATCATCTTTAGGAAAACAAAATATGCCTTTATCTGCAAGTACCTTATTATTAGCTATCATAAATCCTTTTTGCTTATCTGTCCCAACTTCGACCATGATTTTACATAAAAATGGGTTATTCTTTTAGGATTCTCTAATCCATTCTCTTAGATTAGGTTGAACCATTAGAGCTGCAATAATAACTGACTTCTGTACTAAAGGTGCAACAACCTCTAGCCTCAAATTTTCAAACTCCTTAACTAACGGTTCTTGAGTGGTTGGAACTATCAATTTTCCAGTTGTTTTTCTACTAAGAGTATCATCAACTACATTGACTTTACCCAAGTGATGAAGAATGGTTCAATCATAGTCTTTGACCTATTCCAACCATCTCCTCTGTCTTATATTTAACTCATTTTGAGTGAAGAAGTACTTAAACTTTTGTGATCAGTGTATATCTCACATTTACCACCATAGAGATAAAGAGCCATATTTTTAGATCATGAACTACAGTTGCGAGTTCTAAGTCATACGTTGGATAATTTTGTTCATATGATTTTAACATCATGAAGGCGTAGATTGTTCAACCTTTCTATGTTGCATCAACAAACATCCCACATCTTGTTTAGATGCATCACTCTGTATAACAAATCCTTCTAAACCTTCTGGTATGGTCAATACGGGCGCTGAAGCCAATCTTTGTTTCAATTCTTGAAAACTACTTTCACACTTATGCGACCATTGGAACTTTACTTCGTCAATTGTGTCAATGGATCAGCTATCTTAGAAAATCCTACAATAAATCTCCTATAATAGCCGGTCAAACCCAAGAAACTACGAACTTCACCTACATTGATCTGTCTAGGCCAATTTGTTACGACTTCGACTGTAGCTGGGTCTACTTGTAGCTAGGTCTACTTCTATTCCTTGTGCATTAACTACATGGCAAAGGAAGTCAATACAATCTAGCCAAAATTCACATTTGTGAATTTTGTGTAAAATTTCTCCTTTCGGAGAGTGCATTACACCATTCTTAACTGCCCTTCATGTACCAATATATCGTTGATGAAGATTATAACGAATCAATCTAGATATGGATAAAAAAAACTCGTTTCATTAAGTCCATAAACACAAATGGTGCATTGGCTAACCGAAATGGCATTATCATGAATTCATAGTGCCTATATCGCGTTCTAAAGGCCGTTTTAGGAAAATCACAATCCTTTATCTTGAGTTGGTGATAACTTGATCTCAAATCGATCTTGGAGAACCCTTTTGCACCCTTCAATTAATCAGAAATATTTTCTATCCTTGGAGTGGGTATTTATTCTTTATGGTCAAACGGTTAATCCTATAATCAATGCACATCCTCATTGACCCGACTTTCTTTTTTACAAACAATACTGGCGCTCCCCAAAGGGATACACCATGTCGCATGAAAACCTTATCTAATAATTCCTGTAATTGTATCTTCAACTCCTATAATTCTTTTGGTGACATCCAATAAGAGGCTTTAGATATTGGTGCTGCCCCAAGGGTCAAGCCAATTGTGAACTCTACTTGTCTATCGACGATTTACCAAGTAAATCCTCTGAAAAACATCCATAAACACCTTAACCAATGGTACATCTTCCACTTTTCGTTCAGACTAGGGCTAACTAGTAATATTTAATAAAAATCCTAGACACGTATTCTTTCTCAATATATTTTCGCTTTCATTGCAAACACTAATCAAGGTAGAGTCCCAATTCTTGTTCCAAAGAATCGTAATTCTTCATCCCCAAACTTCTGAAATAGAANAGTTGTATAATTTCTACCCAACCAGACCATACCCAAAATTATATCAAAGTCTTTCATTCTCAAGAGGTACAAATCTGCTTTTAGTACTTTTCCTTCAATCTATAACATAACATATGTAATCATTTGATTAGTATTAATAACTTCGCCTGAAAGTGTACTAACATCTAAGATGTTATTCATTTTAATGCATTTATTCCCAATCTTATCCATAAAAATTTTAGAAATAAACGAATGTGAGGATCCATAATCCATAAAGACAATAGGAGGTATATCATATACTGGTAACATATATGTTATTACGTTTGTGTTCTGATTTTCCTCTTCTCCTATCAAAGCAAATACTCTGGCCTTTCCTTTCTTAAGCTGATCACCATCTCCCTTCTTCTTTGAATATTCTCTAAGGAAATGATTAGTCTTACTACAAATGTAGCATACCCTTTTCCCTGAAGACACTCACCTAAGTGTCGCTCACTGCACTTTGGACATTGAGGAAAAGTTTTGTTTGAGCCTGATCAAACCTTTCCTTTCTTATTCTGGTCTCTGGCTTTCTCTTTGTCGTGACCCTACAACTTTCTCTTTAATAAAGACTCAGCACTAGGTTGGGTTTTCTTTTCCAATCCTAAACCATCAGAGATTTCTTGCGCTTGATGTACAACTTTCGCATTAGGAATATATTGCTTGGTTGCCATGATTCCCTTAATCTCGAACCTCTTAGCCTTCGTCAGCTCAGTGTTAACCATATGCGGTGCATATCTAGAAAGTTGTTAAACTTATTTTCATACTCCCCAAGTGGCAAATTCCTTTGCGTGAGCTGAAGGAATTCTACCTCCTTTTGATCCTTCAATGGCTGGGAAAACTATTTACCCATCAATGATTCCTTGAACTGGTTCCATGTGAGATTATGTTGTTGTTCTACAATTCTAGTATGTGTTTTAGACTCCCATCAATGTCTAGCATCGTCGATCAACATGAACTTTGCACAAGAATCCTTTTGAGTATCATTACAATTCATGTGCTCAAAGATTGCTTCAAGTCTTCTTAGCAA
Organism: Fraxinus anomala; assembly: GCA_903798345.1. Taxonomy (NCBI): domain Eukaryota; kingdom Viridiplantae; phylum Streptophyta; class Magnoliopsida; order Lamiales; family Oleaceae; genus Fraxinus; species Fraxinus anomala. The sequence continues at coordinate 9,888 of CAIGRN010060050.1, forward strand.
CTCATTGGATACGAAAAGATCATCTCTACCATCATAGGATAGGGGTTTAAAGCGACAAAACTGCTCAACAATCGAGCTCATGGCATTGGCACTTCCTATTGTGTTATGAGGTACCACTTGAGCCTGCTGCCTGCCCAAGTGTCAAGGACCGCAGCTTTGCTTAAGCCCCTTGACCCCGTCGCAGCCGCAGTTTGCCCAACTTCGGCCGCACATTGTAAATATTTGTCTGGTTTGAGTTGTAATTTCCATTTCATATAATAGTTTATTTCAATTGTAAAATAGCTATGCTATTGGTAAACGTTTAG
>CAIGRN010060079.1:0-14147 GCA_903798345.1 Fraxinus anomala
ATGGCGGGCCCATGTGTTATTAATTCAATTAAGTATGACGATCTCATACATTATTATTCAAGGTTAACTATGGCGAGCCCATGTGTTATTAATTCAATTAAGTATGACGATCTCATACATTATTATTCAAGGTTAACTATGGCGGGCTCATAAGTTATTAATTCAATTAAGTATGAAGAGCTCATACATTATTCAAAGTTGACTGTGGCGAGCCCATGTGTTATTAATTTAACTAGGTATGACGAACTCATACATTATTATACGAGATTAAATATGATGAGCCCATGTGTTATTAATTCAATTAAGTATGACGAGCTCATAAATTATTACTCGAGGTTAACGATGGCTAGCCCATGTGTTATTAATTCAATTAAGTATGACGGGTTCATACATTATTATTCGAGGTTAACTATGGCGAGTCCATACGTTATTAATTCAATTAAGTATGACGAAGTTAACTATGGCGAGCCCATATGTTATTAATCCAATTAAATATGTCTTTAGCGGATTTCAAGTATGATAAGTTCTTGCTTTGTTAATTATGATGAGCCTATACGTTTTCAGAAAGTTTGTATGATTTCATGTTTTGTCATTTACAACGAACCCACCCATATCATTTGTTCAAGTCACATTGAAAACAGACATGAAAATGAAAGAAGAAATTTCCATATGTAGCCAAAATTATTACAAAATAGGAGAACTACTACAAGAATAATACAAATAAAAAGCCTAGTCTAAACGGCAGCATCATCTCGCTAAGGCTCCTCCTGGGATCCACCTCCTCAATTGAATCCTCTACTTTATTAGTAGGGGTGGATGGCTCAGCTGGCAGAAATTTTTCTCTTAAAGAAGACAGTTTCAGTTGGGGATGTAGCTCGACAAGTCTCCCTAAGACCTTATTATATGCGACCTTCTTCTAATACAAACCAAGGCTGTCATACTCAACCGTTTCATGGAAGTGGGCAATATATTCATTCACTGCTGCTTTCCCTACCCCATTTAGTTGCTGCTTCAAGTTGGCAGCCTCAGCAGTTAGCTCATCGACGCGAGCTTTCAACTTATCATTTTCTTTATTGGTAGACTCCAAGGCATTCAGCTCCTCATTTTCTTTATTGGCAGCCCCTAAGAGCGTCTATCGTTTCGGTGGATGAGGGGGCTCGTTGCTCTTCGTCAGAACCAACGTACTTTTTTAAGGCCTCTGCATCGAAGTCTCGACCTCCTTCTCCTTTTCTCCTTTCTTTTCTGGAGGAGGCGGTAAATTCATCTTCGAAAGGTGGGCTAGCTCGTCATGCTGGTTCTTGTAGGTTGAAGAAGTGGAGCTCAAAGGTTTCTTGTTTTTCGCCTCTCCCAGGCGCCTACATGTCAAGCTTAACATATTTCTACTTATTGTGCTAACCTACAAACAAAAGGCTAACCTAGTAATAGCTATCCTAAAAACTCAGTAAAATCACTAAAATAAATAGCTAGAGGGTGTTTCTACCTTTGGTAGCCATCAGGTGATGTGTGACGAAGAGGTTTCTCTTTCCAAGCACCTTCTTTAAAAACCTCTTCTCTGAGGGTACTCGTAGATTGCCTTGATAATCACCCATTCAGAAGGCTTGAGCTCAAATCGGTCAACTGCAGAAGACGTATAATTAGAAACAGGAAATAAGAAGCGAAGAAGCACAAAACAAAATAATCTAAGCCAAGGCTAGACTCATGGTATTGGGTCGGCACGGTTATCTCCGGGACCGCGTCTCCTTCCACTGTTTGCCAGCGACTCCTAATCCAGAGCCATGAAGATTTCCAGTTCTTAATGGAAGTCAGAGTTCCCCAGATGAAAGGAGAATGAGAACCCATGGGTTTATACAATACCATCCCTTGCAATCACTCTTCCCACTAGAGGCTCGGGGTTGAAAAAGGGTTTGGAAAACATGGAGAGGCATATCCTCACCAAGCTTGACCTCATTCCAAAGAAGAAAGGCCCCTACTAGTGGGCTCCATGCATTTGGCACTAGTTACGTAGGAGCTAGATTATAGTGCCTAAGGATGTACCTAAATAAGGGGTGAAGAGGTAGCTTCATCTCCCTACTAAAAATCGCCTCACTCACTGCCACACACCCCTACCTGGGGGAAACAAGCCCTCTCCTCAGGGGTCAGGACAAACATTTCTACAGTATCAAGAATCCTATATCTCTCACTGAAGGTTTCTAGCTCGCTTTCTAGAATGTCACTTGCCCACAAAGAGGCCTCCCACCTAATGCTATAATTTATGGGGCCCTCCTACATCATCCACACACTATAAAGGCCCTCCATGGCCAACTAATCCTATCAGTAGGAATTACGGGAGGTAGACCCACCTCGACACATATCAATGCCATATCAACACCCCTAAGGGACCTTCCCGCCATACCTTTTTTTTTTTTTGGAGAAAAGGCCATTTTACGTGATTAGGGGAAAATATGTGAAAGTCTTGGATACTTACAAAAGTTTCCATCACTAGGAAATGAAGAAAACGGAAATCGTTGCCGAAAATGAGGTAGATGAGGTGCTCAAGAATCTCAAAGAATTTTCAACACTTGTGCATTTAAATTTTCGCAAAGTAAAGAAGAAATAGAGGGTATGGCTTTGGCATTTTATATATGCAGGGAGATCGAACCCCCATCGTTGGATCAATATTCACTACAATCTTAGCCGTACAATTGTAGTCCCATCCAACACGTTAAAACCAAAAGGCACCTGTTCAAAAATTCAAATGAAGGGCTCAGATGAAACCGTAACCTACACGCGCTTTAGACTCAAGTGATTTGCACCAACTGTAACAGACCGTCATCATTGCGCATTAAATATGTACACAATGTGAACTCTGGACACTACCATAAACAACCAGCTATGTTGCCTAGGGAAATAACATTTCTTTCAAATCATGGAGCATGCTGCCCGATGTAATTCAACTTCATCAAAGCGGCTCGCCCTTTGCAACAAGGGCATCGCCTCACAGGATTACACCTTATCACAGGCTTCATCTTTATCAAAGCGGCTCGCCCTTTGCAACAAGGGCATCGCCTCGCAAGATTACGCCTTATCACATTCTTCAACTTCATCAAAGGGGCTCGCTCTTTACAGCAAGGGTATTGTCTCATTCAATCTAGCCCCTATCAAATGATGCCCCTGATTCTTCAAGCTCCAGCTGTTGGTGCAACCACATCCTTTCTTCTCCTCTGAACTAAAAAGTCTAGGCATTATATAAATAATTATACCTGGACTTAGGGGACTATTGTTACGCCTCTCTAGACGAGGCCTCCAGCATGGCCTCAACCCTCCAACATGGCAAACGGTTTGACGGTCCCACTCTATGTGCACTGACACGAGACGAAGCTGAACTGACCCTCGAGTGTGGATGACCCATTTTCCCCCCACCCCTTCCGCGACGAAACAAAGCTGAATTGACCCCTTTATGTACGGACCCCATGGGAAGAGTTGGTCCTGGCGAGGCGATGAAAAAAGATCTTAAATAGATCCTGTAGTTGACAAGACAACTTACTGTCACCGCCATTGCCACAACGTATTTGGTCAAGTCCCAGGTCGTAAGCTAGGCCTTATGGATACAAAATAGTATTAGCATTTAATGTTATAATTGATTGATGTCTACGATAAGAAAGGTCAGTCGCTTGGATGATGCCACGTGCACTGTCATCCAGTGGCCTTCAGTCTTGTCCAAGTATAAAGCTCACACTTATAGTCATCCAAACGTAATGCAAGTTTAGACTCTAAAAGCTATAATCTTGTTGTCTCGTCTTTTACTCATTTCTCCTTAAAGACGACTCCCTTTTTATATTGGAGGCTCACTCCAATTGACTTGACCGTCGGAGTGTACGCGACTAACTCCACCCCCTTGGAAGGCCACGTGTGACTAAATGTTTGTCCTAGTGTGTAGGAATAAAGCTTACGTGGATGTGAGAGGCATTGGGATTTGTTGGCTGCATCAACGGTACATTTTTTAGGGTCAACAGGAGATATTACATGAAGGGACACCACTTCATCATTAAGACAGAACACCAATCACTCAATTATTTACTTGAACAAAGAATTACCACTCTAGGGTCGAGCTATTATATTCAGTATAAGAAATGGGTGGACAATGTAGTGGCAGATACATTGTCGAGAAGGGAGGAAACATGAGTTGAATGCGATGCTATCTCCATTATACTACCACTATAGATTTAAAAAGAGATAAGCAGTTATGTGGTGCAAAGATTGGAATGGTAATTCAGGCACTATTGATTGATCCTACTGGAGAACCTAACTTTCAATATCTAAATAGGCTGGTGAAGTACAAAAAGATATTGTATATTGGGACAAGTGGAGATATCACAAAAATGTTAATCACAACTATTCAGTCATCAAAAGAAGAAAGGTCACTCAGGAGTTCAAGTAAGCATTCATTGGGCAAACAACATTTATTTTGGCCAGGAATCGTGAAAGAAATTAAACAGAAGGTTAGCAATGTGACTCATGCCAGAGGTGTAAGGAGAACATGTACCTTAACCTGGATTGCTGCAGCCTTTGCCTGACCCTCAATACTAATGGAGTCACATCACCATTGCTTTTGTGGAAGGATTCCCAAACTTTGGAACAAAGAATGCCATCTTAGTAGTCATTGACAAACTTTGGAACAAAGAATGTCAGGTTTTTTTTTTGCCATCCGTACAGATTTACCAAGTAGGGTTGGACAAAAATCCTGAACCAAATCGAATCGAGCGGTTCTTTTTAAGTTAAATACTCGAACGAGTATCTGAATCGAGAACCGACGGGTTCAGTTCTGTTTTCGATTCTAAACCAAGAATCGAAAAATCTAATATCCCTAATTTTTTTATCTTAAATGAGTGAAATTATTTTATTTTTTTCTAAATAAATTTGCTAACTAATTAATTTAGCTCAAACCTAAAATATGATTTTTCTATTTCTAATTTCCAGCCCATGTCCAATTAATCAAATCGACATATATTTTACATAAATCTCTTATTCTACCGTAGTGCCATTTTTGCCTGGAGAAATTGAATTGGAAGCCTTTTATTATTTTTGTGAGCTCGTTAGTACAATACAAACCTTCATATAGCAATCAAGATGACTCCTTTTGAGGCCTTATGTGGAATTAAAGTACCACAACTAGCCTTGGGTCCATACCAACAAACTAACATTGTTGTCGTGGAGGAATTGTTGCAAGAAAGGCATAAAATAGACTAATTCCTTGAGGAGAATTTGGCACAACCTAGAGCATGAAGCATTATGCAGATAAAGGAGGAGCAAAAGGAGATTTCAGATAAGATATTGGGTATACCTGAAATTGCATCCATATGCTCAGCAAATAGTTGCCCCTACCGGATAATCAAGAAGAATGGAGAAGTTGCATATCAGTTAGAACTACCTACCCAGACCAAAATTTACCCTGTATTTCATATATATCTACTGAAGAAGAAAATTGGAGGAGAAATACATATACACAATTTGCTATAACCTAATCAAGAAGGAAGGGAGTTGAGATTTCCATGGAAACTACTGCTGGCACGAGTGGTGAAGCAGCAAACCAGGCTATCGCACAATCGCCGTTACAATGGGAGGGTTACACAGTAGAGGAAATTACTTTGGACGATGCCAATTTTATCCAAGAAAAGTTTTCTCAATTTGAACCTTGGGTACTACGATTCTCTAAGGGGAAGGAATCCCACGAGAAGAGGCACATTATCACCACTGATTGAGGGCAGAAAAGGAGCAGTAGCAAAAAAGATAAACGATAATTAAGTGAAGGAAACGCACTGTTTCGAATTAACTGCAAATCAAGTTTTCCACCAGCAATTTCTGTTATCAAATTCTGTCATCTTTCCTCATCAAAAAAGGGAATGAACCCAGGGGAAAGCGGAAGGAAAAGTTGTCATTCTCATTACTATTCTTTCTCTACAAATTCTATCCTCTTTCCCCACCTTAACTCTTCTTCAATTTCTCTTAATTTTTGTTTTCAGCTTGTTATTATAATCTCAATTGATTACTTAGGGGCAGTTCTCTTTCCTGTTTTCTTTCCCTTTTTTTGTTTCGATTTTTCAAAATAATGAAAATACGTTTACTTATCTATCTTTAAAAACGAATTTCAAAAAACGAGTTTAAATTTTACAAAGAAAATCGAAAACGTAAAAAATGTCGTTTTGAGTGTTTTTAGTTAAAACCAAGCCAAAATTTTCAGAACGCGTTTTAGTTGTTTTTAGTTATGCTACCAACAAAAACCACCGCCATCGCCGCCTGCACCACAGCATCGCCGCCAACATCGTGACCCAAAACCACCGCCACCGCCACAACTGAAGAAAAAGAAGAAGCAGGTGATTTTTGTTGGTAGCGACGCAAAACCACTACCACCGACCCAAAACCACTGCCACTGCCACCGCCACACCAAACACCACACAACCGACCCAAAACCACACAATCGTTGCGACCCAAAACCACTGCCACCACCACACACAACACCACACAACTGACCTAAAACCAAAAAATCGTCGCGACCCAAAACCACTGCCACCGACCCAACAACAGAAGAAGCCGACGACGTAGCATCCAACCAACAGCAAAGAGAAGGGGAAAAAGAGAGAGAGGATGCCGCATCCGACCAATGCCACCACACCCAATAGCAGAAGAAGTAGTTCTTCAGAGCCGACGACCTTGCGAGGAAGAAGAGAGAGTGAGAGAGGGGGAAGAAGAGAGAGTGAGAGACGATGAAGAAGAGAATAACTTCTCCAATTTTTCATTTTTGAAAATAATTTTTCAAAATGACAAAAAGAACACATTTTCAATAATTTCAAAATGGACACTCAAAACACAAAACCCAAAATGAATTCAAAACGAAAAACTAAAATACAAAAAGAACAGCCCATTACTTATTTTGTTGTTTTTGAGTTTAGTTGTGATTGAGAAATAGCTCAATCATCACAATACTGTTATAAAATTTTAAAAAATTATTAATGCGATTTTTACAAATATGAATGAAAAATACTTAACAAGTTGACATAAATAAATGTTTTAGAATAGTTTAATCAAGCTCAATGAAAATTCATTAAATAATTCATATTTTAGATTTCACAACATTTTCTCTAATTTTTATTCTTACATTTATACTATATTAATAATAGAAAATTAAAGTAATATTATAGTTGCATTAAATATACAATGTTCTTTTTGGTTCATTTTGTAGCATATAGTTTAGATCAATTTTAATTTCTTCTTTTTTTAATGAGAAATCAAAATTCATAAAAATACGATTAAAATGATATCACTCCATACAAGAAGATTAAAATAATATATACTATATAAAAATTAAAACAATTTATTTTATCTCAACTAACATTAGGAAAAAAATACAATTATAGAAATTATTGATAGCTAAAGAATAATTAATAAAGATGGGGTGAATTGGTTTTAAAACGTTTTCGAAGAATTAATCTAAATTCAAACAAGTAAAGACTAAATAGATTAATTCAAATAATAAATATAAATATAAAAGCGATAAGTAAAATAGAGATAAGATGCAAACAATATAATTTGGAGGTTCGGTTAAAAGCAATGATCTACATCCTTTGTTACCAAACTCTCCGACACGAACATGACATTTTCACTATATTGATTGACTTATGGTGCAATCTAACCATTTACAATACTTCCAATAACTTACAAACAAGGAGTACCGACACGGTAACTTACAATAAGGAGCACTAATCCGTATATAATATTGATCTTTACGGGACTTCAACACGACCCACACTTTATCAAAATAATTTTATAATGAAATTTCTTTCTTGATAATAATACAAACAAATTAAATACTGAGGAAAGCTAACACTTCAATGAATAATAATAAATGATAAAATACGATTAAAATGATATCACTCTATACAAGAAGATTAAAATAATGTATACTATATAAAAATTAAAACAATTTATTTTATCTCAACTAACATTAAGAAAAAAATACAATTATAGAAATTATTGATAGCTAAAGAATAATTAATAAAGATGGGTGAATTGGTTTTAAAACGTTTTCGAAGAATTAATCTAAATTCAAACAAGTAAAGACTAAATAGATTCAAATAATAAATACAAATATAAAAGCGATAAGTAAAAGAGAGATAAGATGCAAACGATATAATTTGGAGGCTCGGTTAAAAGCAATGATCTACGTCCTTTGTTACCAAATTCTCCGACACGAACATGACATTTTCACTATATTGATTGACTTATGGTGATTTACAACACTTCCAATAACTTACAAACAAGGAGTACCGACACGGTAACTTACAATAAGGAGCACTAATCCGTATATAAAATTGATCTTTACGGGACTTCAACATGACCCACACTTTATCAAAATAATTTTACAATGAAATTTCTCTCTTGATAATAATACAAACAAATTAAATACTGAGGAAAGCTAACACTTCAATAAATAATAATAAATGATAGCTCAAGTATTAGAGGAAAACTTTGATGAATATGATAATTAAAAATTAGATTCAATCAATCAAAGTGTTTCAATAAGCAAACGAAGAAGAAATAAATACAATGTAGATTCAAAAATCTTCTTAAGATATATCTCTCTTTTAATAAATAATTGTAATGAATTAAGTACTAAGAGAGAAATGAGAAACTTTGATGAATATGATGATTGTACAAGTTTGATTCAATCAATCAAAATTTTCAATATGAAAAAGTAGAAATGTTTATACAATGTAGGTGCGAAAATTTTCTAAAAATATATATCTCTCTTTTAAGATTGATATAAATAAGTTAAACATAAAGAAAAGTGAAAAACTATGATGAAAGAAATCATTCATGAAGTTTGTTTCAACAATCAAAGTTTTTGTTATGGAAAAATAAATGAAATGAATATAAAAATGTAAGCTCAAGGAAGATTTTTCACAAATATATTTTGCAAGAAAGCTATCTTCTAGTTGTTGTAATGAATAAAAAGTGAGTGATATTTATAGCAATCAAAATGTCAAAAATTTTTACCAATCGGACAACCCATCCGAACGTTCGGATCCTGAACCAGACAACTGAACTAGTCGTTGTGTATCATAAATTAGAATAGTTTAAAAAATGACCGTTGGACGAACCGGATGTTCGCATGGTCAACTGGACGTCCACTTTAACTTTGACTTTTTTTTATTTGTTGTTTTGAAAAATGCAGGTTTTTGAATGAAGTTTTCACTTTATTTTTCAAAGTAAGTAACGTTGTAAAAAGTTTAATTTCAAATTGGAATATTTACCCTTTTGAAGAATAATTTTTTATTCAAGTATTTTATGAAATAATCTTTTCATGCATAAAACGATTTTTGAGTTTTTATCATTCATTGCTAAATATCAAAGTAATAGTACATTTATATTTGAACTAAGAAGTCAAGTTTTTTATCTTACTTTGAAGTTTGCCTCTTAAACTTGTTGTTTTAATCTTTCTTTGATGTCATCTCTCATGTTCCTGGTCTTACATTTTCTTGATATTTGTCTTTTAAGTTCTCGTCTCGAATTATTTGACTTGAATTTTTAACTTTCACTTTGATGTTCATTTCGAGTCCGATTTATAATTTGTTCATTTTGACAATATTATATTGATTTTAACATTGAACTATCATCATTCAAAATTAATTGTTAGAAACAATAATTAGAAACAATATTAATCTTATTTGTCATGATCAAAATATCAAGGATAAAATCAATCATATGTCAACAAATTTCTCATTTTTGATTATGACAAACAAGATGATTTGCAAGTTAATATTGAATAATTGATATCAAATTGATAAATGAATATACATAAAAAAATTATCATGTGATTCATATTATCCATATTTTTTACAAATCAATAACTATACATTCAAAGTATATAAATGATATTTATTTATTTCTTTCCCTTTTTTCATATGCTTCAAACATATTCTATTTTTAAATTAAAGCATGCATAATCATCTCACTAAATTTTCCTTTTTGATATAAGCAAAAAGGTAGCACATANCCTTTTTGATATAAGCAAAAAGGTAGCACATATGAGAGCAAGAGGCATATAAGATTAAATCTTTAAAATTAATCATAGGAAATAATAATATTCTCCCTCAATTATGCACAAAATGTCAAATATATACAAGTTATTGAAATCAAAACATAATATGCTACATTAAATTTCATAGCATACTTCAAGTTATTTGAGTTCTCTCATCATACTAATTTCAAATTTCATGCTCGTGTATTTTGAAATTTTTTCACAAAGATAAATATTAGTCGCACCAAATATAATATAATCAACATAAATTTGAACAATAATCATATCATTCTTTTGGGTTTTGACAAAAAAATAGTAGTATCCGTTTTTCCTATTGAAAGTAAAAATTTGTTTAATCTTTCATATCAAGTTTAGGAGCTTGTTTTAAATCATAAAGAGCATTTCTAGGTTTGAAAATATAGTCCGGATACTTGTGATCTTTAAAACTGATTGGTTGCTCGACAAAAGCATCTTCTCGAATAAAATAATTTCGAAATGCACTTTTGACATTCATTTGATAAAGAGTAAATCATTTATGACAAGTAAATGCAAGAAGTATGCGAATAAATTATAATTTAACAATGGGTGCAAATATTTCCTCAAAATTAATACATTATTCTTGATTGTAACCTTAAGACACTAATCTAGCATTGTTATGCATAATTATTTCATTTTCATCTCGTTTATTTCTAAAAACATATTTTTTACTAATGACGGTTTAATCATTTGGTTTAGCGACTAAATTCCAAACATGATTTATTTCAAATTGATTTAGTTTATCTTGTATAGTTAGAATACAAAACTTATCAAACTCGGTTTCCTTGAAATTTTTTGGTTCAATTTACGAAATGAAAGCACAACTATTTAGGTGATTTCTATTAGAAGGTCTAGTAGTAATACCTTTGGATGGATCATTGATAATAAGTTCTTTTGGGTGAGAGGGAACACACATTCATTCTTTTGGTAGAGTATGATTATTTGATACTTCAATAGATTCTATTTTACTTTGTTGAACTTTTGCTTCTTTCTTGTATTCCTCTTTTAGATCATCCTTACTTTGGTCTTAAATATCTATATGTTCGAAAGAAGTTTCCAATCCTACAATATTAGCAATATCTTTCTTATGATCAAGAAGATTAATTTTATCGAAAGTGACATGTATAGATTTTTCAATAATTAGAGTTCTTTTGTTAAAGACTTTATAAGTTTTGCTAGTCTATGAGTATCCTAGAAAGATTCCAATATTAAATCTTGAATAAAATTTTTTCAAATTTTCTTTTGTGTTCAAAATAAAGCATTTACAACAAAAACTTAGAAATAGCCGATATTTGGAATTCTATTTTTTCAAATCTCATAGGGGTTTTAGTTTTCTTTTGACTAACTAAAACTCTATTTGTAATATAGCAAGCAGTGTTAAATGGTTTCGGCCCAAAAGTATTTTCACATGCTATTTTCATTTAACATGGTCCTAGCCATTTCTTGCAATGTGTGATTCTTTTTTTCTACTACACCATTTTGTTGAGAAGTTCTATTAGCCGAGAAATTATGTTCATCTCCATTTTCATTGCAAAAATTATCAAAAGCGATATTTCAAATTCTCCACCATGCTCACTCATAATAATTTTAATGGGGTGTCTTTTTTTATTTTGAACATTTTTGCAAAATGTTTGAATGTGTTTTAAACTTCATCTTTAAGATTTAGAAATAGAACTCAAGTGAATCTAGAAAAGTTATCGATAATGACGAATGCATAATAAGTGAATCTAGAAAAGTTATCGATAATGACGAATGCATAATGTTTTCTACCCAAGCTAGCGATTCTAGAAGGTCCAAAAGATCTATGTGGAATGGTTGAAGTGATTTTGTAGTTGAATAATATAGTTTAGGTTTAAAAGAGCTTTTTCACTTGTTTACCAAATTGACAAGTATATCAAATTTTATCTTTATCAAACTTTAAATTTGGTAGACATTTGACAAAATAATTTTTGAAGATTTTTAAAGGAAGATCCATGCTAACATGACTTAATCTTCTATATCACAATCAAGTACCCTCCTTTAAACTTGATAAACATTTTTCATCACTTTCAAATTCGATATTTATAATATACACGTCTTTGCTTCGGCTCCCTATAAATATAACCTCTCTTGATGTAGCGTCCTTAATAAAACATTTAGAAGAATCCAATTTTATATGATAACTTTTATTACATAATTGACTAATACTAAACAAATTATATTTGAGATTATCTACCAATAACACATTTTCAATAGAAGGAGAAGAATGATTACCATTGTTTTAAAAATGTTTGTATCCAATTACTCCTTTATCAAAAACACATTTTTGTTCAACAAACATTAAATCAAAAATTTTCTTACCTTGAGTAAATTTAAGTCAAAGTTCAAATCTTTTCTTGTAAAGAGGATTTCTCTTTAATTAAAGAATCGTAGTCGGCTTTTCCTTTTTTAAAAATCATTTTGAATTTTCAAAAGTTTCTTTACCTTATTTTCCAATAAAGAATTCTTCTTTTTAAAGATAGAATGATTTAAAGCAAGTTTCTCAAATTTTTAAAGAAATTCATCATAATAAATAGATAATTTATCATATGAATAATTTTCATTTGAATTTGCTTCATTTTCAATAGCCATGAAACACATGTTGGCAATTTCTCTTGACTTTCATCTTCTTCATGGTTATTATCGTCACTTTCATCCCATATTACTTGAAGTGCTTTCTTTTGATGTATCTATTCTTTTCTTTGCCCTTTTATTCTCTCGTTTGGAATTGACGATTGTTTCGAAAACCTTTTCATTTCTTAACAAAAAGAAGTAGATCATCAAGTTCGTCATCATTCAAATTTTCGATTGGAGTGCCTTCATCAATTATGAATTTTAAAGAAATTTAGCGTATTTCGTCTCTTTTGCTTTTCATTGTCTTCTCTTTTGTCTTGGTGTTATTTAGCTCATAGAGCTCTTCCAATGAATATGTGTTGATATTTTTGGTGTTTTCTATCAACATTCTCAATGACCTCCTATTTTTTGAAAGAGACCTAAGTACTTTACTCACAAGTACACTAGTAGTGAATTTTCGATCAAAATCTTTGAGGTCATTAATAATATTGGTAAAACGAGTGATCATGTCAACAATCAATTCATTACCTTTCATAATTTTTTTTTTAAAAATCTTCAACTAAGAGATTTATCTTAACCTTCTAATAGTTATGATAAGTACCATCAAAGAAAGAGGACGATTTGTAGAATGTTCTTCAAGATTTTGAAAAATGTGGTAAGTCTTGCTCAAGATTGTAGAATTTTAATTTTGAAATGAGCACCTTACTCTGATACCAATTGATAGCCCAATAATAACTAATCAAGAGGGGGGATGAATTGGTTTTTAAATTTTTTCGAAAAATTAATCTAAATTTAAGTAAGTAAAGACTAAATAGATTAATTCAAATAATAAGCTCATATATAAAAGTAATAAGTAAAAGGGAGAGATAATGCAAACGATATAATTGTCGAGATTCAATCTAAAGTAATGATCTACGTCATCCGTTACCCAACTCTTCGGCACGAGCAATGTATTTTCACTATGTTAAATGACTTATGGTGCAATCTAACCCTTTATAACGCTTCTGGTGACTTACAAATAAGGATCACCGATCCTTATACAATGTGAGTTTTACGAGATCTCAACATAATCTACTATTAAGTTTTCATAGAATCTCAATATGACCCATATTATTGAGATTTACGGGATCTCAATATGACCTATATGTTGACTTATAACAAGGAGTATCGATCCTTATACAATGTTAATCTTTATGGAATTTCAACACGATCCACACTTTATTAGAGTGATTTTACAATGAAATTCCTCTCTTGATAACTAATACAAGCAAATTAAGTATTAAGAGATGCTAACACTTCAATAAATAATCATAAATGATAGTTCAAGTGTTAGATGAAAAACTTTGATGAATATGATCGTAAAAAATTAGATTCAATTAATCAAAGTGTTTCAATGAGAAGATGAAAAAATAAATACAATATAGGTTCAAAAATCTTCTCAAGAAAAATATCTATTTTAATGAAT